>CM034155.1:554481160-554654862 GCA_019776745.2 Taxus chinensis
TGTCATCGAGTTTGACCATCTGTAAGGTTCAAGGCATGACACTTACTAAGGAAGTGATAAATATTAACAATGTTGATTGCTAGGGATTGACATTTACCACAATCTCACAAATATGCTCACTAGTAGTCCAACACATCTTGCCTGCTCTTACATTTGTGTGTTACATAAGAATGTTGTACACAAAAATGTGAGGTGGCTTGACCGAGCTCTAAATATCTTTTTCTCAATTACAACATCTTTAGGATATGTCCATCACAGTTATGTTGGGCTCATCATAAATCATCAACTACATGGCCTCAAGATTAATAAATTGGCTTATGTTTACATAATAAACGGCCTCAAAATTAGTAAATCAAATTACATTGTTGTAAGACACTACCTAAATATTGGTTCATTAGAGTGCATTAATGTAATATGTCACCTCAAAATTAGTACACAAGTATTAACCTCAATATATTATTTTTCATTTCACATCATAAATATTAATGTCAATGCACATGTCTAATCTCCAAACAAATTTTCAAAATATTTCTTAAATAGTATCTCAAAGTGTATTGGTGTACTACATTATCTTGATTGTAACGCCCCGTTCGGCATGTACCCTAGTCCTTGTCGCAATGACACCTTTGTTTGTGGACTGTGTAATGTCATGTGCGTTAACCTATTTAAAGAAGGATATCACATCAAT
Organism: Taxus chinensis; assembly: GCA_019776745.2. Classification (NCBI taxonomy): domain Eukaryota; kingdom Viridiplantae; phylum Streptophyta; class Pinopsida; order Cupressales; family Taxaceae; genus Taxus; species Taxus chinensis. The sequence continues at coordinate 554,481,849 of CM034155.1, forward strand.
ACGCCATTTCCGTATTCAATTTCGTTATTGTCTTGTGACCTTAGTTGACATTTTTTGGTTTGACAATCTTACCTTGAGTTCATTTGATATTTGACATAGTGGCTTGGTTTCAAGTCTTTACTCTGTCTTCGTGATTTCAATAAAGTGGTTGTAGTTATGTTATGCTATCATAACTTGTGGTATCTTGTTGATATCATGTTAACTATATCTAAGGACTTCAATTTTTTTTTTTTCCTAAGGTAAGACTTGACGTTTCTAAACAGTATAACCTAGACCTCGACTATGACATAAACCAAAACCTGTGCATTCTATTAATCAAGACCCATGGATTCAAGATCATTGTGAGATTTGACATGAAGCTATGTTTTGGAAAATAGCGACTTCAATGTTAAAAGGATATTTTAAAAAAAAGGTCACAAATCCGACTGGAAACATAATTTAATGGGAATGTTAATGTTTTTTGTGACCTTGTTTCCTTGGTCAGCTGGAGGTGGGTGGCTTTAATGGCCACCTGCCATTGCATTAAAAACACCCTGCACCTTCTTGGCGTGTTCAACTTCCTGTTTGGTGGCCGCACATGCCAATTTATCAAAATTTCGACTTGCATCTGCTGTCTCACGTGGTCTACCTGTTGTTTTCTACCCTAAACCACGAATGCTTGTTTGCGCTCCATCAAATGCTGCAACAGATGAATTTCTACAGCGTGTTCTGGACAGTGGATTCATTGATGGTGAAATGAAGGTCTATCACCCTGATGTTGCGAGGGCGGGTGTGGGTTCTCAAAATCGTGCTACACAGGCAGTATCAGTGGAGCGTAGAACTGAACTTTTCCTAGGAAAGTGCCATGAGGAAGTATTTGGCTATATGCAACAGCTACAGGGCAGAGAAGTAAACTTATCTCAGAAAGTCAGTGGCCTCCAAAGAGAGTTATGTGCGACAGTTGCCGCAGGGCGATCCCAAGGAACCGTTGGTGTTGATCCTGATGTTTTGGTTGCACGTGACCACAGTCGTGATCAGTTGTTGCGAAATATTGCAGCTGTAGTTGTTGTTCTTGTTGTTGTGTGACATTTATGTGCTTGCACTTTGCACACAAATCTGCTTCCCCACCTACACGTCTCCGCAGGGGCTCTGGCTCTGGAATTTACCATTTCAGGTGCCACTAGCAGGGAAAAAATATTGTATGCCTTCACTCCAATGCTATTTCGAACAAGAAGAATCATAAAGGAAATAAATCACTAGTTCCAGTTCCTATTAAGAAGAAAAAAAAACGAAAAGGAAGAGGAAGGTGGCAAGTGAAGTGTAAAGTGGAGGTTATATCTTAGAGAGAGAGGCGGGTGAGTGCAGAGGTGGTAATAGAGGCAAATGAACAGAGTGTGTGGGAGGTGCTCACTAACTATGAAACACTAGCGGAGTTCATTCCAAACCTTGTTTTGAGTGAGATAATACAAGGTAATAAACAAGGGAGAATACAAGTGAGGCAGAGAGGAATGCAACGCAGCATGTATTGGCATATCAAAGATCAAGTTGTATTGGACCTACAGGAACTTACCCATTTGGAAAATGGGAAAGAATTACACTTTTCTATGGTTGATGGGGATTTGAAGCAATATGAAGAGAAGTGGTATTTGCGAGCCGGTCCTAGGTGACAGATCACACCCACAGGCATAGGAGATCTATGCAATGTTGGAGAAAATGTCTTGGGAGATGAAGGTAGCAGGATATTTTTCAGATCCAGAACATGTACAGAGTTTGTTTCTTCAAAATTGATTCTGTGACAGTGAGGGTGTTACCAGCATACCTGATGAAATTTATTTACAAAGATCCTACTTGTTTATACGATGTAACCCATGGAAGTGAACATCATAGAGGCCGATCTGTTTCATATCAGAATATTCATGAAGCACGTTTTTCTTTGCAATTTTATGAGCTGCTTCAATGAGTCACTAAGTTGGAAGGCATAAATTTTTCTGTTGGAATTATCATACCTTACAAGCTAACGCTAAAATGTTTGCACCAAGAGTTTGATGCTGTCCTCAAACCTGATGGAGGAAAAGGTTATTTATCATTACGGTAGATGCCTTTCAGAGCCAGGAGCGTGATGTAATATTTATTTCTTGTGTCCGAGCTTCAAATCATGGGGTTGGCTTTGTAGCTATTTTTCACCGCATGAACGTGGCGCTAGCTCAAGCTCGCAGAGCACTTTGGGTTAAGGGAAAGCTGTGGCATTGAAACAATCATATGCATATGGAGATGGCGTTTTAAACCAGGCATGTTAAACCTGCCCCTTGCAATCTTATGCAACCCTTTTATTATGTCATGAATTGAATGTCCTTCTATTTTTTTTTTCTATTATGGCATTAGAATGGGCTTTTACTTTTTCCTTATGAATCGACCCAAATTGAAGGAAAGGAAGGACTATTGGCAGTTGTTTGTTTTTCATACCCTGGTAGCAACTGTGATAGCATGTATACACTCCTTTCTGCCTCGTTTTTCTTTTCGAAATAAAATAGTAACTGCTTTGTGATAGAAAAATAATCGTTGATGTTTTATATAGTGGGTGTTAGATCTTTAACCTGGGTGTTTCCTGCTTAATTCTTCAATTCGGGTGACGTTTAGAGACAATAGTGATTGATGGCCATTGAGTTCGATTTCTAAACCAGCAGTAGCAAATATAAACTTGAGCCATGAATAACGTTAGTGGATATTCATAGATTTGTCAACTCATGGCCAGTTTTAGGCTAAGTGTTTGTTTTTGTCTTGGTAAAATCTTTTCTTGGGATGAATATGTGTGTAGACCTCGCATAGTGAGCATGATGTTTTCTTAGAGGCCTATGTGAGTGAAATATTGACTGCTCAATACAGATCTTGTGACGTGAGACACTGTATCATAATATAAAAGAGTTCAATCGAACTCTGTAGTAGCAGATGTTTTCTTTGAAGTGACTATGAGGATAGGTCGAGTAGACTGTCGTGAAATAGATGGGTATGCCCAAACTATTCATATGTTGTTTTAGAGACGAAAGAGAAGGCATAGTTCGTAGGAAGAGTATTTTGCTTTTTGTGTCTCCTTCGCTAATTGTTAACCTGGTGATTGGTGACTCGAGTTGGGTCACGGTAGAGGATCTTGTGTCGATTCACTTATATTTTCAACAGACTATCCCTTGCTTGTTTAAATTCAAGTATCGAATGAAATGGGTTTCTATTAAATCCATTTTGTAGCTTAGCAAACCTTCAATAATTTAGGTAGGGACTTTCTTAGTAAATTTTGATTGAGGCATGCATGAAAATAGGATGGTTACCTTTCTTTGAATTGGGTTAGACTTGTATGAAAATGGAAAAGGTAGGAATCGACTCAGTTACATATTTTAGTGAGCTAAGTCCTTAACTCTTACAATGATCATATGAGGGGTGGATTACGGGTTTATTACTGATTATGTGATGTAAGATAATAACAACCTTTGGTGAAAATACTTCTTCTTTATCCTTGCCTGTGTAATCCAACTATAGTTGTTGTATGTAGTTTTAGTTGGATAGAATCTAATTTATTTAACTTCTTGATGAAAAATAATTAGATTCGGTGAAAATTGCCTGGTATATTGAACCTTTAGATTTAGTTATAATGTTGTGAGTATTATATGTATGTTGGTTTATTCAGCCGAGTGAAGTTAACTTTAATCTTTGACTGATTTGTGTTCGTATATGGTTGGGGCCTATATTCTTCCTAAAACAAGGATGTGTGTTAATGCAGTCTTGTTACCTAGCAATTTTGAATATGTGAAGTATTTTGACTAATCTTTATCTTTTTGGATAATAATATTAGAATGATGTTTGGGTGTTAGATTTCAATCACGTAATCCATGGGATTACATGACTGAAATCTCAATACTCTCAGCCTGGTTGTCTTCACCAATAAGGTCTCACCTTGTTTGTCTTTGGAATATCTCTCTCACTTGAATATTGGGATTCCTCCTTGTTGGCTGGTATAAATCTTGTCATCTTGTGAAACATATTGATTATTGGTTTGTGATTTGATCCATTCTTGAGTTTAGAATTTTACTTTCATGATATTATAAAATGTTAGCTTACTATTGCTATGGGTAGTCTTAACATGCTCAGTTCTCATGAACTGATTCCAGCTAGTATTTGTGCAGATGGATTGTGCGAGTAGATTAAAGGAAAGAGTTGTTAAGGTTTCATTAGTGTAATTTATGAAATTCCTTGTAAAAATGTCCAATCTGAGGTAAATTTTGTAATAGTGATTGCAAAGGAATTTAGAAGACCTCTTGCCTTGGGTTGTTCAGAAATTGCGTGAAGATGTTATCTTGTCTTCCTGTAGGTAAACTGGTAACTTATCTTTGTGGGAAATGTTATTCAAACTTTTCACTAGCATAAGCATTGTAAAACTTGGATCTTGAGAATTAAGTGTTAATTTGAATCTTTCTGAGACTCTGTATTGATGTGTTATATGTAAGTTGTAATGGGGTGGTTTTCCTTACAGAAGTTACCTAAAAGTTTTATTCAAAGAAATATGTTTTGGTTTAGATCCCCTTGAAAGTGATTTTATATAACATGTTATCCCTCACTGAATCAAAAATTCCTTAAGGAATTAAATTACCATCTTTATCAAATAAATATATATAAAGCAAATAATGGTTATAAAGGAGAAGACTTCAAGTGAACTACTCCACAGTTTATATGAACATAACTCAGTTGGTAGGGTGAATTTGTGCGAATCATATATTGAAACCTTCTGAAAACTTAGTCATGAGCTAAAGGGTGTCTTATCAAAATAAATAACCTCCAATCATTTTTTACTGTGGCTTGCTCTAGCTGTGAGAGTGTCATGTGGTTGGGCTTCTATGTTGTTCTGTAAAAAAAAAAAAAAGTATTTAGTCCTTGATAGGTGTGAACGTTTCCGTGCTACCTTTAAGGCCATCCTTGTATCGAGTTGTTCATAGAGTTAGTTGTATCCTTGGTGACGACATGTTGTGTCATGTTATGTGTCAAGCAAGAAAAAAAAAATTATCCTGTCTTTTACTGTGTTGTTCGTGTCTATGATTATTTGGGTCGTTACACTTGGTATCAAAGCATAGGTTCATGCTCTCGAACCTATGCGCCTAATTTGTGTTATATGATGATGTTACATTGTGGTGGTGGTGTTACATGATGATGATGATGATGTTGCATGATGGTGGTAGATATTGGAAGAGTAATGTGCTTTAAACGTGATGTGATTATTGTCGTAATTGTGATATTGTGAACGCACATGATGTGTATGTCACTTAGTGCATGTTTGTCATCATGTTGATATGTTGGAGATGGGAGTATTCTCTCTCCTTCTTGTGGATTCTAGGAAGAGTTCACTTGTGAATTACTGTTTATGATGTGTGAAAAAAATTATAATGTGGATGACATAGTGTTGGAGCATTGTGGCATATTGTGATAGGTGGGTGTATCAATGTGTTGTGCGACTAGATTGGTGTTTAAAGAAATGAGTTGTATCATGATGTTTTTACCATGTTTTGAAGAAATGTGTGTACCACCTTGTTATGTAGTAATGGACGTTAAGTTGAGATGTACTATGTTCATCATATGTATGATTTGTGCAAATATGTAATGCTTCATGTTGTGATTTTGGGTCATACGGTGAGTGTATGAACCCTATCATATGGTGATTGCAGTTTGGGTGCAGAATGTGGTAAAGTGATGTGTTACACTCAGTGAATGTATGATCATGATCTATCCTCTATATGTACCATATGTAAGACATTATGGTAGTTATGTGTGTGCCACCGTTATGTTAGTGATGTTGTATGTTATGTTGTGAACCCTACGCTAACCGACCCTGAGGGTAATCGGTAGAAGTGTATGTTTGAGTGAGGAATGGTATACCATCGGTCAATAACTCGAGCCAAAACTTGGTTTAGTAGATAACATGTGAATCCTTCCTCTCTCCCTATGTGGTTGTATGTATGCAACCTAAGTGCAAACTATGACTATGTTTAGCCTTGTCGAAGTGGTGGCGGGATGATTCATATGGAGGTGATGACAGTTGTATTATTGATATGTATTTTACAAGCTGAGGCTCGATGTTTCGAGTGCTAGCAACTCGTTGAGTACCCCTTTGGTGGCTAGATAAAGCCACACAGTTATCGTAATGTGACATTATTATAAGTTGATTTTATTCGTAAATTGAGCTTTTTACTTTATTTTGTAAGGACCAGCAACTTTCCTTGATTGCAATGCTTTACAATTTTGGGCATTTCCTTGGTTTGTGGCACTAACATGAGGATTTTGATACTAACTTTGGCTATTTGGCCATTTATTTTGCTTGATTTTGGGTTTTCTTTTAAATTTGGGATTTTTATCGCTTTGCCCAAGGTTTGTACTTTGCCACTTGGCACTTTGATTGGATTGTTGTGCTGGTTCTAATGTCATGATGTGTGGAATAGGGTCATGGGATGCACCATGGAATGGTTGGACCTATGGACCAACTTTTTTGTATAGGTATACGCCCCAAGGAGTACAGATAACTAGCGGGCTATTGAACCACGCGTTATTATGTCACTTGGGTTAGGAGTGTTTGAACTCTATGTGTCTTGGACCATAGGGTCAACTGGCCTCCTTGAGGGAGGCATAAGAGACTTGAGGGAGGCATAAGAGTTTGAGGGAGGCATAAGAGACTTGAGGGAGGCATAAGAGACTTGAGGGAGGCATAAGAGTTTGAGGGAGGCTTATGATATTTTTTTGTATGGTTGATGTTTTAGGATATATGTTTAGTTATTGTGATGTTTGGTAGTGGTCTTTTGATGTATGTGTTACTCATGTCAGATGGATATGTGTTGCGATGTTGTGGATATGTCATTGATGCCCTTGTGGGCACTATGTACATGTAGTTTTTATGAGTCATGGAAAATCTTCATACGTGGAATTGAGGAAATGTCTGGTGGATTGTAGTACTCTTTTGTTTGAGTATTTTGTATGTCAGTCATTGATGTGTGACGAGTACTATGTTATTTGGAGTGTGCCTATTCTATTCCGTATTTGTGTAACCTTTTATGGTGTTATACAATCTTGAAGTATGTACTTGTGTACTTGTGAATCCGTAGGGTCTTGTGAACCTGATAGGGTGTTGTGTTAGCAGCTCATGTTGGGCACCCACAATAAGGAATAAATCAAAACACTTCAATGATGATATTTTTTTAAAGAAACTAAAACTAGAAATAATGATAATGGAAAGAGACTAATGAAATGATGAACAAGAAAGAACTGCCAATCTTCACAGAACATTGAAAGTTAAAAATTCTACCAAATGTTCCTAAGGCTACTTGTGACCGTGCTTTAATAATCAACTAAATTTTTTTAAACCATAGGGTGTACTTTCTCCCTTACCTGTTCTTGGTTGCGAACCATTTCTTTTCCGTTGTGTTATGTCGCATCGAGGAAGATGCTTTCTTAAGGGGAGGAGAATGTAATGCCCCACTTTGTCACCATTAACCGATGAAGTGTGGATTCTGCCTTCGCACCTGGTTTTCGATGCAAGAGTGTACCCCTCCAGCTTCTCATGTCCCTAGAGGTATCAGATCCAAGTCGTCTTATCTCACTGAAGCTTTGACGACCTTCATGGACACTAGTTTTTCTGAAGTTATTTAATTTTTTTTCTTTTCCTTGTTTTGATTGGATAATGGCAATGAGGAGATCACTAGTCAAATCCAGACAAAATATATAGATTAATTAAATATTGTTTAACTTGACCGAATCAAATAAATAGATGGAGATAGTTTATTAAACAAAAGTAAAATTTAATAACAAGTAAGACAATATTTATATATGTACATATATTAAAATAGAATATTATTAAAATGCATACATTACGTTATGGAAAATGTTGCGGTGGGGTAAGGAGACCTGGCTTTTAATTAGGCATGGAGGAAGAGCACTTACCACTCATTATTTTTGGCAAGGTGTGTTGGTCTCTCCTTTGGTTTGAATGCTAAGTGGGGGGGGGGGTGCAGTTGGCTGCCTGTCTCTTCTAGCAACCTTTCAACCACTTCAGACCTGTCATCTTTCATGACCTTCTCTACTATTTTTTTTGACTTCCTCCTTCATTTATTAAAATTTTGATTTGCAAATCTTTTGCTGACTTCCGTGGTCTGCGTGCCTTGCTCTGTCCTAAACGCATGATTGCGTGGTGAAGGAACTGAATCTGCTACAGCGTGTTCTGGACAGTGGATTCATTGATGGTGAAATGAAGGTCTATCGCCCTGAGTTTCTGAGGGGTGGGAGTCCATTCTCAAAATCGTGCTATCTTTTTATTAGGTAGCATCAGTGGAGCGTAGAACTGAAATTCTCCTAGCATCAGTGACCGTGAGGAAGTATTTGGATATATGCAGCAGCTACAGGGCAGAGAAGTAAACTTATCTCAGAAAATCAGTGGCCTCCAGAGAGAGTTAAGTGCGATCAGCTGTTGTAGGGCAATCCCAGGGAACCGTTGGTGTTGATCCTGATGTTTTGAGTTGCACGCGACCACTGTCGTGAGTCTCAGAGTTGCTTCATATATTGCTGCGGTCCATATATTTAAATTTTGACTTCTGTAGGTAAGTGATATATCAAGTGGATTGCCTATATCACTGCCATTATTTTTTACTGCTTCGTTTGAGTGCAGAGGTGGCTGTGATAGAGTTCGGATGAACATGTTGCACAGGTCTGTATCAGTGGAGCGTAGAAGAAATTCCTCAGGTAAGAGAGTGCCGTGAGGAAGTGATTGGCTATATGCAGCAGCTAAAGTAGAGAAGCTAAACTCTGGAATCTTTGCATCAGTGGCCTCCAGAACATTATAAGTCTTGACAGCTACTGCAGGGTGATCCCAAGGAACCGTTGGTGTTCACTGATGTTCAGGTTGCATGCGACCACAGTCGTGATCAAAGTTGCAAAACTTGCATCTGTATAGTTCTTCTTGTTGTTGTGCGACATTTAAATGCTTGCACTTTGCACACTTGCTTCCCCAAATGCACGTCTCCGCAGGGGCTCTGTGCTCTAGAGCATTTACTGATGAGGTGCCACTTTATTGAGCTCCAATGTTGTTTCAAACAAGAAGAATCATAAAGGAAATAAATCACTAGTTCCAATTCCTGTTGAAGAAAAAAAAACGCAATGGAAGAGGAAAGTGGCAAAGTTGTCTTTGGACATTCCTGTCTCTGGAGAGCTAGGAAAGGTGAACTGAGGTGGTGTGAGGCGTGTTCTTGTCGGGGGTCCACAGCAGTGAAACCTGCCATAGTTTTCCAACCAGGCTGCAAGCACGTTACAGGTATAGTACAAAGCCTTCGTGAGGAATGCAACGTAGCTCCAACAAGCAAGTTGTCGACCCAACTATGATGTTATCTATTCTATATTGATGGGCATCCTCAATTCGAAGGATTCTCCTCCTAGGTGACAGATCACACCCACGGGCACAGGAGATCTATGCAATGTTGGAGAAAATGTCTTGGGAGATGAAGGTAGCAAGATATTTTTAAGATCCAGAACATGTACAGAGTTTGTTTCTTCAAAATCGGTTATGTGACAGTGAGGGTGTTACCAGCAGACCTGATGAAATTTATTTACAAAGATCCTACTTGTTTTACGATGTAACCCATGGAAGAGAACCTCATAGAGGCCGATCTGTTTCATATCAGAATATTCATGAAGCACGTTTTGCTTTGTAATTTTATGAGCTGATTCAACGAGTCACTAAGTTGGCAGGCATAAAGTTTTCTGTTGGAATTATCACACCTTACAAGCTACAGCTGAAATGTTTGCACCGAGAGTTTGATGTTGTCCTCAAACCTGATGGAGGAAAAGGTTATTTATCATTACGGTAGATGCCTTTCAGAGCCAGGAGCGTGATGTAATCATTATGTCTTGTGTCCGAGCTTCAAATCATGGGGTTGGTTTGTAGCTGTTTTTCACCGCGTGAATGTGGCGCTAGCACGAGCTCGCAGAGCACTTTGGGTTAAGGGAAAGAAACTGCATTGAAACAATCATATGCATATGGAGATGGCGTTTTAAACTAGGCATGTTAAACCTACCCCTTGCAATCTTCTGCTACCCTTTTATTATGTCATGAATTGAATGTCCTTTTTTTTTTTATCTGTTATGGCATTTACAATGGACTTCTGCTTTTTCCTTGTGGATCGACCCAGATTGAAGGAAAGGAAGGAATGTCGGGAGTTGTTTGTTTTTCATACCCTGATAGCAACTGTGATAGCATGTATACATTCCTTTCTGCCTCATTTTCTTTTCGAAATAAAAGAGTAACTACTATGTGATAGCAAAATAATGGTTGAATTTTTATACTGTGGGTGTTAGATCTTTAACCTGGGTGCTTTCCTACTTAATTCTTAAAATTCGGGTGACATTTAGAGACAATAGTGAACAATGGCCGTTGAGTTTGATTCCTAAACCAGCAGTAGCAGATATAAACTTGAGCCATGAATAACATTAGTGGATATTTGTAGATTTGTCGACTCATGTCCAGTTTTAGGCTAAATGTTTGTTTTTGTCTTGGTAAAAGCTTTTCTTGGGCTGAATCTGTGTGTAGACCTCGCATAGTGAGCATGATGTTTTCTTAGAGGCCTACGTGAGTGGAATATTGACTGCTCAATACAAATCGTATGACGTGAGACACTGTATCATAAGATAAAAGAGTTCAATCGAACTCTGTAGTAGCAGATGTTTTCTTTGGAGCGACTATCAGGATAGGTCGAGTAGACAGTCGTGAAATAGATGGGTATGCCCAAGCTATTCATATGTTGTTTTAGAGATGGAAGAGAAGGCTTAGTTCATAGGAAGAGTATTTTACTTTGTATTCCTCCTTCACTGACTGTAAACCTTGTGATTGGTGACTCGAGTTGGGTCACGGTAGAGGATATTGTGTCGATTCACTTATATTTTCAACAGACTATCCCTTGCTTGTTTAAATTCAAGTATCGAATGAAATGGGATTCTATTAAATCCATTATGTAGCTTAGCAAACCTTCAATAATTTAGGTAGGGACTTTCTGAGTAAGTGTTGACTGAGGCATGTATGAAAATAGAATGGTTACCTTTCTTTGAATTGGGTTAGACTTGTATGAAAATGGAAAAGGTAGGAATCGACTCAGTTGCATATTTTAGTGAGCTAAGTCCTTAACTCTTACAATGTTCATACGAGTGGTGGATTACGGGTTTATTACTGTTTATGTGATGTAAGATAATAACAACCTTTGGTGAAAATACTTCTTCTTGATCCTTGCTTGTGTAATCCAACTATAGTTGTTGAATGTAATTTAGTTGGATAGAATCTAATTTATTTAACTTCTTGAAGAAAAATAATTAGGTTCGGTGAGAATTACTCGGTATTTTGAATCTTTAGATTTAGTTTTTGTGTTGTGAGTATTATATGTATGTTGGTTTATTCAGTCGAGTGAAGTTAACTTTAATCTTTGACTGATTTTTGTTCATATATGGTTGGGGCCTATATTCTTCCTAAAACAAGGATGTGTGTTAATGCAGTCTTGTTACCAAGCAATTTTGAATATGTTAAGTCATTTGACTGATCTTTATCTTTTTGGTTAATAATAATAGAATGATTTTTGGGTGTTAGATTTCAATCACGTAATCCATAGGATTACATGACTGAAATCTCAATACTCTCAGCCTTGTTGTCTTCACCAATAAGGTCTCACCTTGATTATCTTTGGAATATCTCTCTCACTTGAATATTGGGATTCCTCCTTGTTGGCTGGTATAAATCTCTTCATCTTGTGAAACATATTGATTAGTGGTTTGTGATTTGATCCATTCTTGAGTTTAGAATTTTACTTTCATGATATTATAAAATGTTAGCTTACTGTTGCAATGGGTAGTCTTAACATGCTCAGTTCTAGCTAACTGACTCTAGTTAATATTTGTGCAGATGGATTATGTGAGTAGACTAGAGTAAAAGAGTGTTAAAGGTTCATCTGTACAATTTATGAAGTTCCTTGTAAAAATGTCCAATGTGTTGTAAAATTGTGTAACATTGCTTGCAAAGAGAGTTTATATGACCTCTTGCCTTGGAATTGTTCAGAGAATTACATGAAGAAGTAGTTTTGCCCTTTTTTGTAATTTCGCTGGTAACTCTTCTAGTGAGAAATAATATTCAATCTTTTCACTGGCATAAGCATTGTAAAACTTTGATGTTGAGAATTAAGTGTTAAATTAAATCTTTCTAAGACTTTGTATTGATGTGTTATATGTAAGTTTTAATGGGATGGCTTTTCCTTACAGAAGTTACGTAAAATTTTTATTCAAAGAAATATGTTGTGGTTTAGATCCCCTTGAAAACAAACAATACCTTAAGTAATCAAGAGTGAGACTATCCTTGCAAAGTGATTTTATATAACGTGTTATCCCTAACTGAACTAGTAAACACTACTCTTTTTGGTGAACGCTTAAAAAAAGCTTAAAGGAAAACAATTGTTAGTTTCTAATAAGATTTAACAAGTAAGAGAAGAAAATTTAGAAACCACTAAATTTATATCTCAGCCTATTTAAAAGTAAGTAGCTTCCTCTTGATAAGCTCTTTCGGTGAAGCCTAAGTAAGAGCGTTAATAATTACGTATAAAACCTCAAGCTCCAATTAAACCTCAGTAAGAACTAATGATGTCTTAAGGATGAACTCAATTGACCTTCTTCCTTTAACTTTATCCAAGGTACCATGTAATTTTCTCTTAAGTTGTTGAACGTAAAACCGATGTTGTCATAAGGGCATGAACGAGTTCTAGTAATGTAAGTGTGAATAGATGGCCTTAAGGAATTAAATTACCATCTTTATCAAATAGATATATAAAACAAATAATGGTTATAAAGGAGAAGACTTTAAGTGAACTACTCTACAGTGTATAAGAACATAACTCAGTTGGTAAGATGAATTTGTGCGAATCATATATTGAATCCTTCTGAAAACTTAAGTCATGAGTTAAAGGGTGTCTTATCAAAATAAATAACCTCCAATCATTTGAATTTCTGTGGCTTGCCCTAGATGTGAGAGTGTCATGTGGTTGGGCTTTTATGTTCATTCTGTAAAAAAAAAAAGTATATTTTCCTTGATAGGTGTGAACGTTTCCGTGCTGCCTTTATGGCCATCCTTGTATCGAGTTGTTCTCAGAGTTAGTTGTATCCTTGGTGAATGACATTTTGCGTCTGTTATGTGTCAAGCAAGTTTCAAAAAAAATACCATGTTTTTACTGTGTTTTTCGCGTGTGAATATTTGGATTGTTACACAATTCGAAAAATAATAATCAAAAGGTTCAAAGGAAAGTGATACATACCTCCCTTATCTTATTCCTCAAGGACAAGGTAAGAAGCATAGCATTCTTACCTTGAAATCTCAAAACAATCCCAACAAAAATACTTATTCTAAAATGCCTCCCTCGTGAGTTTCCCATAGAATGGTCTCCTACATCATGCCTTGGAGCTCTACCCATTTTACCCACAAAAACACAAAAACATACATTTAGCTACCCCTTTAGCGATAAGAACAACAGAAAAATAAGCAAGTAAAAAGAGTAGGGTCCTACCTCTCCATTGGAAGTATAACCCAAGCTTTGTCAAAGCTCTCCTGGTGTGATCCCAAGCATGCAAGTCCAAACTCCTCCACTCCCAAAATTCTTCTCCTGCTTAAAAGAAAAATTCCTCAACCCTTCCAACCCCCAAACAAGAGAGTAAAACTTCAGATAAATAGCCCAAAGGGAAGGAGGGTGCCAAATGAATGTGGCTAGCCATGAAAGGATGCTCAATCACATTCCTCAAGTCCACCTCACTAGTCACTGCAACCCCTAAAATACCCTTAAACTAGCCCCTGGTTTGGGTTGTAATGACATATTCTTTTCCACATTCAATTTACCCATGTGCCTTAAGGGCACAATTAAATGCTAAATGGAAGAGAAGTGACTCCAGTCACATTTTCTTGAAAAATTTTAAATAATCCCCTCTTCACAGGAGCTTCCCCCCATAGATAGGATTGGTAAGGGTTTTGGGAAGTTGGGACAAGTTTAACTTTGTCAAAACAAGCCCCCAGTAATTATCCTCAATCTCAAATTCGAGCCAAAGGACTTGGAGTGTCAACACTCATGTAAACTTTTATACAATTTTTTCCTTTCCTAATGGTAAATACACAAGGTTTAAAGAGCCAACCACTCAAAATTATTACTCCCACTAGGCTAGATCCCTCAAAACTTGAAAATTTAAAATGTTGATGCTAAATTAATGTAAACATATTTAGCAAAAGTAGTTTTTAAAAAGGAGACATGAAATGCACAAATAAATTATTGAAACAGTTGTAAATAAAATTCCTAACCAGGAAGATGTCTCTTAGAAAATTACCCCCCCATGGGTGTTATCCTAACAACATAAAAAAAAACCATTAACAACCAATAAAATTCACAAGTTGCCTTACGACCAAATGTTCAAAGGGCACCCGACATCCTGTTGTGCATGTTCAGAAATGAACCTTTATGTGATCATGTAGTGTTTCTGAAAAATACAAAAATACCTCCTTTGGCCTTGCGGCCATTCAAAACATCCAAAAATCATATGCATTCATTTATTAAAATATGTAATTCCAGATCTGTCATTTCGAGGAATAGTCTACATTTTCCCTTTATTTTAACAAAAGAGGGTAACCTTTGTTTATTTTGAATTTTAATTGTATATTGATCTATGCTATAGGGAACAAAACAACACTTATCATGGCAATTTGTTTATGAGATCTCACAAGGTCATGTCTTTATAGTGGACATAACTCAAATTTGTATCTAATTGGTAAGATTTATGTTTGCATAATTTTAATTTTTTTAGATCCTTTGGTAAAATGCCTTATTAAGAATAGCTGAAATGATTTGTCCACAAAGTTGCATTGAGGTGATAATAAACTTTCTGGACTCATTCTAGGGAGTTGTGGGCACTACAGTTTGGAATCATCTTATTGAAAATTACAACCTTCTTGTCCTTTCAACATTCTTGTTAGTAAGTGCTCTCCTTTGTTGTTGCTCTTTTTTCAAAGTGTGGTTCATTTTTTGTTTCAAAAAGTCTTAAAATGGTAGATTAATTATTGGTTGCTTGAGAAAACCCTATTATTGTGGAAACTTTGGGTAACTTTTTCAAACTTACATTTTTTTTAGCTGAATATTTGATTCGAGTGTGGATGTCAAATCTACACTGTGGAAAATTTTTTTTGATTGAACTTTGAAAAAATTTTACGATTTTGGCTATTGGACATTTCAATGAAATTGTTTCTCTACAATGTTTTGAAATATCAATTTCTTTCAGGAAAAGCTTTTTTAAAATTAGAAGTGAAGTTATTTATGGGTTTCACAGTTAAATTTTAAAGTAGGAATTCTTTTTGGTTGTTGTTTTGAATATCTGCCCTTATTTCTAGACTGCATTTTTTTAAATTAGAGTGGATCTTACGTTGTAACTCTCCACAAATTGGTTCAATGGAAAAGCAATTGTCTTAAATATTTTAATTTTCACGTAATTTCATATTTCATCACTTTTTAGCCTCTTATTAATTTGTGAAAATGTTATTGTATTTCTGTTTATCTTGTAAGTCATTTAAATTCATTTTCATATTACATTGTATTCTTTCTGGATTTGCACCATCTGTTACAGCTATATTTGAGTTAGATGGTATTGTTTCATGCCTTATTTTTTATTGTATTGTGATCATTTAGGGGAGCCTTTCATTAATGGACAAGCAGTTCCCTATGACCCTAAGTACCATTTGGGTGAGGAACATTTTGCACGCTGTAATGAGAGATGTTCTAACGATAGATCAAATTCTAACTTTGATCAGTCAAGGAACTTTGAGAGGCGAAGGGAAATGCGGAACAATGCTTACCAATGAAATCTTTTTTAACCACCACCATTGCCACCAAGTAATATTGAATGTAACCCGCACAAAGCAAAATCTGCAAGCTAGAATTTAATAAAAGGGTTAATTAAGTTATGAAATATGTCATACCATTAGATTGGGACATCATTGAATTATATGGTCAATATATAAACAAAATTTACATGTAAATGTATGTGTAGATTGTAGAAGTTTAGGATTTCTTGCATAAAAAAACTTTTTGAAGACATTTACCTTGGGCATGGTGCAACTTTTCAAAATGGTCAATATACTGGGTATGATATTTAGGGTGAGACATTGAAGCTTATTATCATAGTTTATTGCATGATCTTCAATTGTAATTGGTGATGATTGTCTATTTTTAGGAATTAAATCTTACACTATATTAACATGTTCAATAGTTTTACTCAAAAATGAATTCCCTACATAAAAATTTCTTACTTGATCTCTATCCTAGCAGACTTGTAAATTATTATATAGTTTTTCATTTTTTTAGCTTAATGAATTCCTTGTCTCAATGAGTCTTCCATAGTAGCATTAATATTCACCTATATACTCTAGCTTTGTTGACAAAGCATATACACCATATTCTCTTTGCTAGCCTAATTTTTCTGGATTAAATTCCTCAAATATCTCATGTGGGCCATGGCCATTTCCTCCTTTGCTTAAGTTTTAGATGTGGCACCTGCCAGTGATTAAAGCCTTTTTTGTTTATTTTGGGCATGTTATTTACATCACTCTCACAATCTTCTTACTATTTTTCATAATTCTTTACTAGCATTATAATCCCTGAAATTTACTTGTTTATGAACACACTTTCCTGGACAATACTTGTGGGGAAAAATTGGAGTCATAGTTGTTGAAAGTAAAACTGTTTCTCGAAAACCAATGAACATTGAGGTGTTGAAGGATATAAAACTGCTGATTGCTACAGATGATTATGCATTTGAGGATAGCAGCTACTAACTGGATGGCGAAGCATCAATATGTTGCTGTTAATGATTTTGAGAAATCAATTTAACTTATGGAATGATTATGGTTTCACTCTAAAAGGGTTCCGAGGAGACTAAGATGTGTCTAAAATAAAGTGACAATGCATTTTTGAACAGGGGGAGAGCAAAGGATCTACCAAAGGTATGTTGGGGAACTTAGCATGCCAATTAACTATTGTATTTTTTCTTTTGTTCCAGCATCAATCAATGTTGCATGTTAATGTTCTTTTATTTTGAGAAATCAATTTAACTTATGGAATCCATCCAAGATTATGTTGTTTCACTCAGTCAGAAAGGGTTCTGAGGAGACTAAGATGTGTCCTAAAATAAAGTGAGACAAATATGCATTTTTAAACAGGGAGATCCAAAGGATCTACCAAAATTTATGTTGGGGAAGTTTTATAGCATGCCAATTAACTATTGTATTTTTTCTTTTGTTCTAATATGTTGCTACCATATTTGACTATATGTTTTTTGTGCTCAAAGAGAAGGCTTGAAAGTACAGATTTATGTATTTTTTTTGCATGTTGTATGAAACCTTTATTAATTTGTGTATTCGTAATCTGGTGTACAATCACACTTTACTAATAGTTTTTTTAGTTTAGGTGTGATTATATATTACTGGTTTTGAGATGGGTGCTATTCAATTTCCTTAGAATTGACTTTCTGAAGGGAGTGATTAACCTTTATTTAGATATTGTAATTTTTTCGATTATTTAAGTGTTTGCTTTAGTGGCTATTTTCAAGTAGAATTCATTTCATATATGAATTTCACTCACCTACATTGCCTGATAATCCTGGTTGCAGTGTAGGAAAAATTATATTGTCCTGCTGGGTCACCCAGGTTTGAGTCACACAAAGTGATTCTTCAATAATTCAAAGTAAAGGAGGATACCCAGGATAGATACATATAACTGTACCTTGATAATGTCAATGGGTATAATCCTCCCCCTGCCTAGATAAGTTGTCAATGTAACCGTAAATATTTGTCCATGGCACCCTTACCTTTTAGATGGGTGTAAACGCCAAGAATATAGGATTTTTCCTTTCTAAATTCTATTCAAATTGAAACCTACAACATTCTTCCAAATAGATAGACATTTTACATTTCAAAATTGTCTCAATAAGGGGAGAACTAACTATCCTTTCTAATTGTTTACAAAGTTGTCCATATGTTTGGTTCCACGTCTAAGGATTTTTGTGATAAAATGATTACATTTGTGTTGCTTTAGTAGCAACTAGCTTTGTTGTTTCCTCAGGGAGTATTATCTTCTCAAGTTATAGGAATATTGTATCTATAATTTGTGAGGTTAAAGTGCATAAATAAGATGCTTATCTTCCTTTATTGTTAATCATATCCTAAACAATAGGACAATTAAAAAATCACCAGACAAACAATATTCTCGTATGTCAATAAACAAGAATCCTTATAAGCAGGTCTAATAACCTAGTGAAGGATTTCCAAACAACATTTTGAAAGTAACCTGGATGGAAACAATCTTACATGACCATACCAATTCCTTCTGCATGAACTCATCTTTACTTACTACTACCACGTCTTCTAATTTATTTGGGTCATCACATGAAACTGCATCACGTATCAACCTTGCTTCGGTTCCTCGTACATGTACAACTGGTTCCTCCTCTCCTTCTAACTGCTTTCCACTTTGTAATCCACCATCCTCTCAAATAGAACACCCCAACCCTTTCCAGACACAGAGATTTCCCATATTCCTATCCTTGTTGCAAACTATTGAAGCCTAACGCCGATTTCGCAAAATAATAGATTTGTTGGTGAACATCCAAACTTGCTCAATCTATTTGGAAAATTACCATGGAATTAAAACAAGTTTGTTTAAAGGCTTGCCTTCCTGTAAAAAATGCAAATATGAGAAACATGGCCGCCGCTTCTCTTCATGGAACAACATGGACACTGAAAAACAACCTACCATTCTTGTGTCTTTAATACTCAAACTTCTTGTATCTAGAGTGGTATCGAATGTATCAAATGTATTCATGTTTAGTGCAAATAAAATCTACAAATGTATGGAAGTCTATATGTATTCATGTTTAATTCAAATAAAATAGTTTGCAAAAGGCTACCACTCATGATATAAGATTTGCAAATGTATATGTATGAATTTGTAACAAATTTGAAATGTACAGATAGAACCTTTCAATGTAATGCTTCATATATATTTCTACACTTACACTATCAATCACAAAAAAAACTTTTTCAACAAAAAAACAACCAAAAAAATGATGCAACCATTGTCTCAAACATGTTACAACACTAACACAATTTTATCCAAATAATTAACTACCCCTCTAAATCAAATAACACATACCGTTCGGTGTTCACATTGCAATGTTAAATATATTAATTTTTTTTCTTCAATTGAACTAAATATATTAATGTTTATTGCAGCACACCACCCACACCACCCAACCCACTCCCCCAAAAACAATAAAAAAAACTAAAGTAAAATAAATCCCATCTAACTTTACTCTCTTAGTCGGGAGCATACTTTCCAACTCATACCCAATTACTACTAACTATTGAGTAAAGAAACAATAAGGAAGTAGATACGCTTTATTAAGCCTAGTTGATAGGTGAAGACTCGAGAGTAAGACTTATATGCCCCGCCTCTTGTCTTACGTAAGGGCCTACGACATGATAGACGAGATCAGTGCAACAACCTCGTTTCACCGTCATTGTTTTGGTTAGTGTGCCCCGATGCTTCTAGTTCTAGGAAACTAGAAAATTGTTTATATCACCCTGTATTGTTATTTATACCCTCTCTATTCCTGCATTGTCGAATAAGTCAAGATCTATATTCCAGAGTTGTTTCGATTTCAGAGTTTCTTTTCAAGAGTGATTGTTTGATGGAGGAAGTGAAAGTTCTGAACTTTTGGCCGAGCCCGTTCGGAATGCGCGTTCGGATTGGATTGGAAGAGAAAGGCGTCAAATACGAATACCAAGAAGAAAATATTATGGTGAACAAGAGCGACCTGCTGTTGCGAATGAATCCAGTGTACAAGAAAATACCTGTTCTTATTCACAACGGGAATCCCATGTGCGAGTCTCTTATAATTCTTCAATATATAGACGAGGCCTGGCCAGCTTCCCAGCCATTTCTGCCATCCAACCCATATGACGGTGCTCTTGCCCGATTCTGGGCCGACTTCGTAGACAAGAAGGTAAGAAGGACAGCAGTGGAATGCAAATGGCGTCCTCTTTAGTTTTTCTTGTTTAAGAGATTTTGGGGGGATTCAGTTGCCCTAGTAATGCTTTCTGGTTTGCAGATCTTCGACGCAGGATCCCGTATAATAAGATCGAAAGGGGAAGCTCAGGAGGAGGCTAAGCGGGATATGGTGGAGAATCTGGAACATTTAGAAGGGGCGCTGAAGCAGATGTCGAAGGGAGGGCCTTATTTCGGCGGAGAGAAGTTCGGATTCCTGGATATTGCCCTCATTCCCTTTGTGTCATGGTTCCACACTCATGAAATTATTGGGAATTTTAAGCTGCCGTTCGAGACTCGATTTCCACTGCTCCATTCGTGGGTTACAAAATGTATGGAGAGGGAGAGCGTCAAGAAAATTGTTCCCACGCCTGAGCGGCTTTTGGAATTCGCCTTACGACTCAGGAAGAAATTTGTGGTCGATTAAAAAAAACTGGTTTCCAAAAGCTTAGTAGTCATCATAGTTTGTAGCCTTTCAATTTAGTGTTGAACGGTTGAATAAAATAATCGAAACTCACGGCAGTCGAGATGCAACTTGCATCGTTCAATTTATTAGAGAATAGTGAGGAATGTATATAATACGGTTGAATGTATGGTGTTTGTGGTTATTGTTTCGAACTTCGGAAACGTCAGCAGTAGTAATCTGTGTTTGCAGAATACGCTGGACGCAAAGCTTGTGAAGGGCAAGATTGTTCTGTGCGACAGAGGAATCTCCGCCAGGGTGGAGAAAGGGGACGTGGTCAAATCCGCCGGCGGTGCGGGTATGATACTCGCGAACACTGCAGCAAACGGCGAAGAGCTCGTTGCCGACAGCCATTTGCTTCCGGCGGCTCTAGTGGGGCAAAGATTCGGAGATTCCATCAGAAATTACGCGAAGAAGAGCAGAAAAGCAACAGCGACGATAGACTTCAAGGGCACCGTGGTGGGAATCAAGCCGTCGCCGGTGGTGGCCGCGTTTTCTTCCAGAGGACCGAACCAGTATGACGCAAGCCAGAATACATCTGAAGCCGGATCATAAGTTAGTATTTTTTTTATTATTACCAAATTTGAATATTTTGATAAGACTAGGAGAGGGGAGCAAGGGTGCCCCCCAATGTATGTGTGCAAGTTGAGGTCCATGTAAGTAAGTGTGCTCTCAACAGTCATTTTTAAAACTAGAACAAGAGTGTGTCATCGGGTAGTTGGAGGGGGGGGGGCGGGGGGGGAAACGGGGTAGTATGCCCCCAAGTGTGAATGCCACAATGATCCATCCAATGAGGATAGGGGCGGGGCAAGGTATACATGTGAACATGATTAACGAATCTATCACCATGAGGAAGTATATGGGGAGAAAGATATTGTGAAGTGCACCTATATGTGTCATGGGTAGTGTGTGTCCTAGATGGAGATCTATCCCTATGAGGTGGACTATGAGACCAATGTATCCATCGTGAGCAAGAATTAGAAGCCACATGTGGAGGAGATCTAGGTGTATGTGTAAAAGTAGCACTAGGAATGGTAAGATCTCTAGATGTCAGAGGAGTATGTGTCAAAGCCATGGGGCCATCACTAGTAGGTGCATAATTAGGTGCACAAATGGTAGATGTAACTGAAGGTGTATCAATGATAGGATCCAATGATAAGGAGTCTGTTGTGGGATGCCTCGAATAGTGATAACATGATGCTCGTGTACAAACTTAATGCATAAGTGAACTATGGATGGCATGAATTTGGTATCCGTAAGCCAAGGGAGTCCTAAGACCATGTCACAATGCATAACTGTAGGTCCAATAGTGATAGGCATAGAGACAGTGAGGGGTCCAACAATGATAGGAACAATGACATGCCCATGAGAAGTTGGTGATATACAGGTCATATGAGATAATGGAAAACTAATAGCTTGTAAGTAAAATACTGAACATGCATGGCACTTGTAAGTAGGATGCACCATAACATTGTTAATAACATCAGGACCAATAGAAGCATCAATGTGTAATCTGTGTGATGAAAAAAGAGGCATGAAAATCAGCATCAGTAAAAGAAATGATAGGTGAAGGTAGATCAGTAGTAACAACAATAAATCCAAGAGGATGATCTAAAAATGGAGGAGTTACAACATGATAAGCATGATTTGAAGAGGATTCAGAAGCTTATTTTTCATGGATCATTGAAAATTTTAAGCTTACTTCATTATCATTAGTAGATTTAGAAACTGAAATAGTAGATTAAGGAAATTCAATGTCGTGATTCTCAATCAGATCTTAGATTAAATGTCTAAGATTGAAACACCTATTATTAGAATAGCCATTACATCCATGAGGCCTATTAGGATGTAGCTCAAGAGGAGTTGGAAGAGAAATTTGATTGTTTTCTAGGAGTTGAGATAACGACATATGTGGTAGATATGGAAATCTAGTAAAAATGTGATGTGTAGGTTGCAATTGGAGCTTCGTAGGCTAAGATATAACATTGATAGTAGGGTTAGACTCACTAGGCTTGCCCTTAAAGAAATATTTTATTGGGAACTTGTTAATAGATTGATTGGAAATGTTAGCACCATATTTAATTTTTTCCAAAGAAAGTAACTTTGATTTCACAATTTTTGAGAGTACAACATAAATGAACAAGAGTGAAAAGAGTCAAAGAGTACACATTTTTACAAAGGAGGTAATAGGCTTTGGATAAAAAAGATCGTGTAATTTAAATTCAACCAAGACATTGTTCATTTTAGGAAGATTAGTCTTATAACACAAAACATCGTCATTAATATGCTTATTACTTCCTTTCATTATAGATAAGAAGAAACCTCAAGGGCAAGATGACTATGAAGAAGAAGTGAAAAATTAAGAGATGGTGAAGAAGAAGAAGAAGAAGAAGAAGAGGCTTATTGCAAATGATAAATTTGAGCTTGTAAATAATGATATAAAGACTCTAAGGCATGGTTTCCTAAATATTTTCTTGGTTAGATATGGGAAATGATGGGAGAAGAAAAATGAGTAATGGGTGTGGAAATAGGAATATGAATGAAGTATATCCCCATGGTAGTAGGGGAGGAAGAAGGTTGAATAGAAGAGGTGATAATAGTAGAGAGCTCCAAGGTACGAATCGTACTAACAAAAGTAACATTATCATGGGCGTGTTTGGCTGCAAATAAAGAATCAAGGACATGTGGTACATAAGTAGGGTTGTCAAGTAATGTAGAATGGAAAGTGGTGAGAGAATTGAGTTTTGCCTGACCCACATTATTGTTTCATCATAAGACTATTTACTATCAAAAGTCTTTATGCCATAGAGGGGAATCTTATGGGAATTAAATTGAGAGTTATTATGTGTGGTTTCAACCATACTATTAGAATGACTACATATCCATGGGAGGAGCTCAGTATGTTGTGGGAAACCAAAGTGACCACAATGGGAAATGGGAATGAAATATAGATTTGATGATGGTCATTTAAGGGTTGGGTTCACCAACTGATTTAAAAAAAAATTAAATATTAATCAGAAGGAGTGAGATCAAATGAATATGACAATAACAATCAAGATATATCATCTAAGAAACAAGTAAGTGTGAAGAATAGTTAGATAAGAGTGACTTATCTTCTATTCAGAGATTTGGGATGATTCTGGATGGGAAACCAAGTGGAACAAGATAGGCTTGGACTGAGTAGACTTTATCTGGGGAACTAGAGTCTAAATAATATTTCACTCAAGAATTCCCAGATAAAGACAAGATCACCCAAGCATTAGTGTCTGAGGTTGGCACTAGTGTCTTGGGAAAAAATCTATATCTAATCTTCTCAAGGTTTGAACTTTTCTTACTCCTTTCATTATGTCACATCCACTTCATTTTAGGGTTCTAGTGTAGCACCTAAATCTAGAAAAAAAAAACCCTATCTACTTGCACAAAACTTAAGTAAACATCATATGAAACAAATAATACATATGCTTGATTCGGATTGACCTCGATAGTCACCCCAATGTGATTTTAACTAAGTGTTACACTACATTTAAGAATATATCTGTTATTATGACTATTATTATTATTTGGTGTGTGTGTGCCTATGTGTGTGTGTGTGTGTGCGATTGAATTATGTCCCTTGAAGCTAGATTGTCCTTGTGTTAGTCGCACTAAGATAGTGAGATAAAACTAATTTTCTCGAAATATGAATGTGTGAGATGGAATTCAGAGATAACCCCTCCTATGCAGTGAATAATGCATCCCGAATGTAGCCCTTGAATGGTGCTCTTTTCCCAAGTAGTAAGTAGGGAGTAATAGCCAAAGTTGTCCAACCCCTAATAATAGTAAGTCATGTATATATACATACATACATACATACTTATTTATGTGATTCCCTTATATACATTTTGTGATTAGAAATCAAAAAGGCCAACCCAAAGTGATAAAAAAATGTATTAGAAAAGACAGAAAATGATGTGGCATTTCAAATATGGGAAAAGGAAAGAAGAAACCAAAGCAGATAGTAACACCTAGATGTTTCTGTCCCTAATGGACAATGTTTTCTAGGATGCTTAGAGGATAAAATAGAAAATAAATATTTGGGACACACATTTTCCAATATTCACAAGTAAAGTGGCCATTTCATAAAAACAAATAACAAGAGTATGGAATAGATAAAGCAATGTAAAGGTAAAAAAAACAAGTGTTGTTAATGTCTAGTTTTCTTACCTAGGAATCATGCTTCTAACTACATACTTAGAAGCGTGATGTAAGTAGCAAGTGTGTGATTTTTTGTTTACACATACACAAAAAATGTGTCTCTATTAGTTGATTCTTATTGTTATCATTTAGTATTGGAATGTTTTTATTTCATTTTTGATGAAAGGTTTAGTGTTTATATTAACCCCTCTTAAAAAAATCTAACTTCCTTAACACACATTTAAATAGAAAAGACATAAAATCATTTAAATAAAATCAAGACAATCCATACTACAATTACGAGGACATGTGTGGGTGTGATCCATTCTTATGTGGTAGATAAATGTTCCATTCTTGGCAATAAAGTAGAATATCATACATAAAATCATGGGTTTCTATGAAATTATGTTACATGCAATAGATGTAGATATGTTTTAAGGGATAGAAATATTCACATAACTCAAATTTAAGAGCACAATCACAGTACCAATATAAATGGACACATCTAATACATATTTTGTAATCATATATTACATATTTGGTTCTTCAAGAAAGCTATGGTTTTTTAATAATATTAATCCATAATCTATAATCAAGAACCTATAAGGTGTAAGATCACAAAAAAATGAACATATAATCAAGAACCTATGAGGTGTAAGATCAAATTTCTTGAACCGTATTCAATTGTAAAGCTTCACATATCAAAATTGGTAAGTGTAGACATAAAATTACACACTTTGGGTAATTATCTAGTCCTTATTGCATACTACTATTAATATGATTCCTAAGTAAGAATAGTACTAATTAAACCATGTTTTTGGCCACCTTTCTTTGTTTTCTATTGCCACTTTTGGTCTTGCACCAATACTTGCTCTATCTTCCTTTTTTTACCCTAAAATTTATCATCCTGGACACCAGAACGCCAGCACCAGGTGCCCTTGTCCCCTCTGGGCACCCCTGACCTCAATCTAATTTGTTCACATCTTTTGGATTCTTTCTATTTGTTTGAGCATCTTATATTTTTGGTAGTTGGAATTTTCAGGATTAATTACAAAATTTAAGCAAAGGAATCATATAAATATAAAACTATGTGATCATAATAAGATACCAACTGCTAAGCATTAGCTATCGTCACCTAAGGTTTCATCTATCAAGCATTTAAGAGCTCCATCACAACAATCTAGCACCATCCAAGGGAAACAAGGACTACTTATTATGTATACACTTCATAGGAGGGAAGTTCATTCTATTCCATGCACACATCTATTACATTTCTTTACATATAGCTTATTTTATCACTATCAACTTGAACCACCTAGGGCACAATTCACACACACACACACACACACACACACACACACACACACACACACACACAGAACTACATTGGATTTAAGATGTAGTGTAATGTTAAGTCATAAAATCACCATTGTGACAGCTGATGATAGTTCTGACCACTCATTCTACATCTTTCTTATTTAGGATTCAATCTATACTCGAGGTATTTGTAGGTCAATACTTCATTGCAATTTTCCAATGACTTTAGAGATCATTGTGTGACCTTATAGAAACAATGACTACCACTCAGAGGAGGTTTTTTGAGAATTTCAATAGACTGTTGGGTTTTAAAATGATACTTTATCAAAACCACAGTCAGGGGACAACAAGTCCCTTCTCTTTGTGGGAGAGGTTCCCTTATTGAAAGCAAAGCAACAAAACTTATATACAAATGTACAAATTTCATTTTAGGGCTAGACCTCTGACATCTTGAAATGCCTTTACACCAAAATATATTATAAATACAAAATGGAATGGAAGAACTCAAGAAAGGAAATAGTAGAATATAATAGTACTTTCAAGAAATATAGATAGTAGAGTATAACCCTATACGTACTGAGCAAGAGTGATAAAAAACATAATCATTCAAATTCACAGCATAAGATATCATTCCAGCAGACACAAATTTCTAGAAATCATATCAATAAGAACACAAAGTTTCTTATCACAGAATATTATATTATATTATATATATATATATATATATATATATCCACACACATAAGTGGGTGAGGATAAATACAATAAAGGTAAATAATGTACCTAGGTGAACATGAGCTAAGGTAAATACCTACTCTAACACCCCCTTCAAATAAAGTGAGGGGCCAAAATAGAAGTAGCATGTCCACAGTATGAGTCCCGACAACTAGGCATGATGAGGTACTCATGTACAATATATCCATGAAGAAATCTCAATCCAAAAAAAGGGAAGAATCCTGCCAGAAGGACAGAGAAAGAAGAAGAAGAAGGAGGAGGATGTTCGCACGAACACCCCCCAAGAACAAATTTTAAAACCCCAAGAATTTCACACAACTTAAGGTAGCGAGGTGATGTAAAAGGCTTCGTAAAGATGTCTGCAACCTAGCTGCTGAGTCAGAATGTACTCCAAGCAAAGAAATCCATCCTGAACATGTTGACGAATGAAGCAGAATGTGTATCTCAATATTCTTGGTCCATTGGTGCTCAAGTGGGTTGTGAGAAATGTGAATTTCACTTTGGTTGTCACACCCAAAGTACAAACAATGAATCATGTGGAAATATGAACTCTCTCAATAACTAGAAAAGCCAAAGAATGTATTGACTTGCTATAACTGCTGCCATGTACTCTACCTCTGAAGATGAAAGTGTAATAGCCTATTGGTTATTTCATGCCCAAGCAACTCGATAAGAACCAAGACAAAAAAGATAGCCAGAAGTGGAATGCCTGTCATTAATAGAACCTGCCCAATTTGAACCTATATACCTAATCAACTGAGTAGAGCCCCTAGTGTAGTGTAGGCAAAAGTGGGAAGTTCTATGCAAATAGCGCAAAATCCTTTTAGTAGCTTGTCAATGATTACTATGAGGAGAATGTGCAAATCGAGATATAAGCCCTACTAAAAATGAAATATCAGGGTGAGTATGGGACAAGTACATGAGAATCCCAACCAACTTCCTATACAATGTAGGATCACAAAGTGGTGTGGTACGTGTGGATGTAAGAGTAACTCCAGACTGAAAAGGAGATGGACTTGACTTAAAATCATCCATATCAAAGTGCCTAAGAAGATCATGGGTGTACTTTTGCTAACTCAAATGAATCCCTGAATCTGTCTGAGAAATATGCAAACCAAGGAAATAATGCAATAGCCCAAGATCTGTCATGTCAAATTGTGTAGAAAGAGCATTTTGAATACTATAAATGTGGGAAGAGGAGCTGCCAGTAAGTAACAGATCATCAACATACAAGACAAGTAACACAATATCCTTACCGAAATCCTGGAGATACACTGTATAATCAAAGTGGCAATGAACAAAACAAGTAGATAGAATAAAATAATCCATCTTCTCATACGAAGCTCGAGGGGCTTGTTTTAGACCGTAAAGAGACCTTCGGAGCTGAAAAATAAGAGAAGAATCCAGAAAAAATCTAGTTAGCTGCTCCATACATATTTCCTCTTGTAAATATTCTTGTAAGAATGCACTCTTTATGTCCATCTGGTATACGGGCCACCCCTATGATGCAGTAATAACAAATACAAGGTGTATAGAATCCATCTTGGAAAACGGGCGCAATAGTCTCAGAGTAATCAATACCTTCGACTTGTGAAAAACCCTTTGCAACAGGACGAGCCTTATACTTTTCAATGGACCAATCAACTGTGTATTTGGTTCAGTATATCCACTTACACCTAACCATATTTCTTCCTTTAGGAAGAGATACCAAATCCCAAGTATGGTTCTTCATCAAACAAGAATACTTAGCTGCCATCGCATCATCCCACTCCGGTATCCCATGAGCCTTTGAAAAAGACCGTGGATCCTCAGAATATTACTTAACACAAAATTCCAAAACCTATATAATGTGTTTGATGATGCCTAATGGGTGGAAGATCCTCTATGAAAGGTGTTTCCTTAGAAATTATAGTACGAGCCCACTTAGGCATAGTGACAACATCGGTGAGAATATGATCCTCAATGGAATCTATAACCTCCTCATAAATCTTCTTAAAGAAAGGATCCTCAAGATGAGATGATGAAGAAGAAGGAATGGAAGAAGATGAAGAATCATGAGGAGTGAAACTCTCATCAAACTAAACATGTGTTCGAAAAAGAGCATCATGTGTATCAGGATCTAAAAGACAATAAGTTCTCATGTCCTCACAATACCCTATAAAGATCAAGGGTTTACTCTTCTTATCCAAAGCTTTCCTTTTCTTCTTTGGCAGCAAAGGCCCAAACATGGCTCCTAAAGACTCAAAAAAATGAGACATCTGGCTTAGTATTGGACCAAGCCTCCTTTAGAGTCAAATGCTCAATTTCTCTGTATGGTGTGTGATTCTGAATATAGTTAGCACAATTAACTACTTCCACCCAATAGATAGGAGGTATATCTCTAGAATGCATCATACAATTAGCCATTTCCTTCAAAGTTCTATTCTTCCTTTCTAATAATCCATTTTATTTTGGAGTATGAGAAATAGAATGCTGGTGAGTAATTCCTTGAGTTTCTAAAAATTCAGAAAACTCATTACTGAAGTACTCCCCCCCATTATCAGTGTGAAATTTCTTTATGCTACTAGAAGATTGTTTCTCAACCAAAGCCTTAAAGACTTTGAAGTGTGAAAAAACATCACTTTTATACTTGGGAAAATAAACCCAAGTATCGCCTCAAGAAATTATCAATAAATTTAAGTGCATACTTGGCTCTATTGAAAGATGGGGTAGGAAAAACCATCAAGTCACTATGCACAAGCTCAAGTGGTGACGAAGCTCTCTTAGAAAAATTCTTAGGAAAAGGATCTTGGTTTTATTTATTTAATGCACAACCATGACAAAATCCCTCAAGACAAGAAACTCTAGGAAGACCATCTACCATACCATGATTGCTGAACTTCTTCAAATATTTGTAATTGAGATATCCAAATCTTTCATGCCAAAGCTTACTCTCTGAATCTAAATGAGAAATCAATCTTGTCCCTATAGAATAAGTTTCGTCAAAACCCTCAAAGAGACATAGTATTGAACTATGATCAACAATACCTTGAGAAACAAGTGAATAAGGCTCCAACAAAGTTCTTACTTCTACCCCATGTGGTGTAAAAGTCATTGTTTTCCATTGACCAAAATGAAAAATTTGATATACAGAAATTAAATTTATAGTGATGTTAGGGACATATAGTGCATCTTGGATATTTCCACCATTAAGTTGTATTTCACCTTTTCCCTCAACAAAAAGAAAGGAATAATCTCTAACCTCAATTTTGGAAGTAGAACTAAAACCTAGAGAAACAAAAGACTCCTTGGAAGAAGTCATGTGATGAGAAGCACCAAAATCTATAACCCAATTTTCTGCAAGTGGTGATTGAGATCTTCCAACAACATTAAGTGTTTTTCCATGTTGATTAGAAGGATGTGGAGTGGAGATAGAAATTTTTTATTTCTTGACGTGCATCCTCTAAGGCTTGCATTCACTTATAACACCTATTTTATTCATGATTACTATCCCCACAAAAAGAGCATGAACGGCTAGACTTATTCTTAGATATAGAAGACTCCTTAGGTTTTGAGTTATTTTCTTTGGGTTTAGGAGCATTTTGAGATGGAGAAGGTGTGTGGATTTGGTTTTCCCTTTCCCTTAGGATTAGATGCAACTAATGCATTTTGAGAGGTGGAAGACTCAAGGTGAGATAATTTGGATTCTTCCCTAGTAAGTCTTTCACAAAATGTTTCTAAGTTAGGCATTTTGAAGGTGTCACCTAAGGCATCCATGCTACACAAAAAGGTAGAAGAAAAAATTTGGAATGGTCCTCTCAACTTGGATAGAATTAATTAAACACACTCTTCATCTTTCTTATCTCTTCCACTCCTCTTCAACTATGTCAACAAATGATTGAACTTGGTAAGATAGTCTATAATTGTTGGAAAATCTTCAGGATTAAGAGAGGTGATCTCAATTTCAAGTTGCATGGCTCTCATACATGATCCACGTTACCAAATAAATCCTCCAATTTCTCCCATATTTTGAAAGGAGAGTCACACTTTTCCAAATGAAATAAAAGACTCCCACTTACATAAGTTCCTATCAAACCCATACACTCATCAAATTTGCATTGGTACTGAAATTTCTCATCTTCTCTAGTGAACATTAGTGGTTCTGAAGAAGTTAAAACCCACAATCCTTTCCACTTAATTATTGTTTCCATTCTTGGTTTCCATGTGTGGTAATTATGTTTTGTTAATGGCTCAATATGATCTAATGCAGAAGTAGATAAAGATGCCATCCTCAAAAAATCACCAAAAGAAATGTAAGAACCAAGCAATGTAACAAGAGCCCCAAACAATGCAACAAGAGCCCCCCAGATTTTGGCATTTTATAATGAGTGCGTGTTACAATATGACACTTTATAATATGACATTTTTGTAAAAACGCACTTTTGAAATCGACACTCAAAACTGAGTTACCAATCAAAAGATATAAGTTTTTCAATATTATGCTCTACTATTTATTTTTGTTTCCACTAAAATAGAATAAAATGCTCAGGAATCAAAATCTTTAAGCCCTCATATGACCATACCATATGACCAGGGGCTAAGGGTTTCAATGGAAAAAAATATAGATTTCCTTTTCCGTACAACACGAATCCCGAGGTGAATCCAGTATGTTTCTTTGCACAACAAAAAAACCAATAAAATAAAATAACTGCCTCCCGAAATGGTCGAGTTTATGACCAATCTTATAGTTTTTTTGCCTTCTGGATCTAATGGAAGCCTCTATTTTGCGTAAAAATGCACATAGAAATAAAATACGAGCAAATCCTGAATATATGAATATATAAAGAATTTATTTGCAAAAAAAACTTTACAGCCGAATGTCAATGGTAATTTCCTACTCTGATGCCATAAAAGGAATGGTAAACCAGATCGTGGCTAAACCAAGAGCACAGATGCTAATAAAACATCATGATCAATAAGATGAAATTAGTTCGCCATAATAACTTCACATAAAACTTTGCAAACAATTGAGCAAGCAATATCATATATTATTATAGAACTCAATGAAAATACAATGAGAATGAGCCTTGCTTATATAGGCAAGCAATAACAATCTAAGAACTAGTCAAGGTCATACATCAAGCCATAAATCATAGAAAGAACTAGTCATCAAATAACTAGTCAAGTCCATAAATTTAAGAGATAACTAGACATCAATGATCTAGTCAATACCATAGATCAAGGAAAGAACTAGTCAATACCATAGATCAAGGAAAGAACTATACCTAACAAATAAATAATATCTCCTAATATATAAATAATTACAAAGAAATATCTAGACACATAAGTGGGGTGAGGATAAATAGAATTAAGGTAAATAATGTACCTAGGTGAACATGAGCTAAGGTAAATACCTAATCTAGCAGATATCATTCCATAGTCACAAAGTTATAGAAATAATATCAATAAGAACACAAAGTTTCTTATCACAGAAGATAAATGATCCACGAATTTTAGGTAAGCAAGAGGGGACAATCGAGGAAGAAAAATAAAAGGGGAAAATCCTTCTGTAGTGATTTACTTTTGACTATAATTATAATTCAAAAGTATCATAGTCCAACCTTTGCAATGAGCCAAGCTCTTAAATTTATAGATGTAGTGAAAAGAGGAGAAGAAGAGAAGGAAGGAAATATGATTTGGAAGCTCAACCACCAACCATCAATGTCTCTGCAAATCTACCTACAATTTGTCAAATTTGGTTTTGCATGTCTTTGACATGCCAAAGAAGGATCGAAAGTCAGATCCAATTTGATCTAGTTAAAGCAGTCAGATCCTTTATTAATGGCTTGAAATATATTTTAAAGATTTCACCCAAATAAAGATATCCATTTGGTTCCCCATGTCTGTTTTACGTGTTGGAGAAGGAAGGATGAAGATAGGATCAAATCTGATCTGTTTGAAACAATCAGATCTCATATTAATGGTGTGGAAGATAGTTTTTCCATATTTACAGCCATCAACTGCCACTAAAAACAATATTTTATGCTTCTATAATGTAGAGGAGATGAAGACCTTTCCAACAATATAAAATTTTTCCAATTTCGACCAATGGAGAAAAAGTTATGCTCATTTGAATATTTGAATCAAATTTATACAAAACTGGTGGAAAATGCAAAAATGAATCCACGGGTCTGAAATTAAAATTGCACCTTTAGCGCAAAAGAAGCAAAAGATGCAAAATTTCCCAATAGCCCCACAAGCCCACAACTTCATATTTTGCATTTGGGTCTGACACGTGGCATTACTTGAGTGGTAACAGAGTTACAGTTCACTTTATCACTTTACGCCCTAAATGGAAACAAGGCTCAAAATCTCAAAGTTCTCCGCCGACCTGCTTCCTTGCTTTGAATTTGCAACATGGAATTAACATTCAAAATTTTCCCTTTGTTTGAAGGAGCCGAGGTTCACTTTATCACTTTATGCCTTTTATGGAAACAAGGCTCAAAATCTCAAAGTCCTCCATCAACCCGCCTTCCCGCTTGACTTTGCAATGTGGGCTCAACATTTGACTTTTGGAGGTGCGTCGATTGGACACGTGGAGAGTTGGCACATGTTTGGGACCTGCTTTTGGATTCACCTCTAGAAAGAGCATTGAAGAGACATGTGACTCCTTTCGCAACTTTTCTCTATTTCTTTGTTTTTTGGCTAAGTCCCTTTTGTTTGGCATGGCCATATGTCTGACCCTAGACGCATGGAGGTTCAATGCACATTTGGAACCTACCTCTGGATTTTTCCTTTGAATTTGTGTCACACTGACACATGGAGGATTCTGTAAACCCTTCTATACTTAGCTAATTCAGCGGCTGACTCTGTCTCCTTTTCAGACCTGGAACACTTGGAAAGCTGGCACTCGTTTAAGGGACCGCCCTCGGCTTCGACCCTTAATGGCGTGCCATTGAGACACATGGAGAGATCTTCTAGTCCTTTTATAATTATTTGATTCGGGCTTACTACCCATTTGACTTCTATCAGACCATAGATACATGGAGGGTTGGCGCTAGTTCAAGGTCTCTCTTTGGGACACGCCTTTGAAGGTGCACTGATGAGACACGTGGCACCGTCTGCCAATCCTTTTATACTTAACCAATTTAGGCCCACTCCTCTTTCTCTATTTTTTGGCTGGGACCCTTCTGTTTATTTAGGAGCGACTATGTTAGGTTCTGGACACGTGGAAGCTTCATGCTTGTTTGGGGACTCGCTTTGTATTTCACCTCTAAAGTTACGCCGAGCTGACACATAGTTCTTTCCATTGGCCTTAGACCTTTCAATATCCGATTTAACTTTTTGAGGCTCTAAACACGTGGAGGGCTAGCGATCATTTAGGGTCCTCCACTCTTGATTCTTCCTTCGAATTTGTGTCATTGAGACACGTGGGGGCTTCCGCTGATGAGGCATGTGGAGGCTTCCGTCGACCCTCTTATACTTAGTCGATTAAAAGGTTGGATTTATCTTTTCAGAATCTGACCACGTGGAGGATTTACACATGTTTAGGGTCTTTTTTTTGTGCACCATACCAAAAGTGTGCTGAAGAGACACGTGGCACCTTCCGCGGTCTTTCTATACTTAGCCGATTTGATCAATCAGGATCCTTCGGGGCCATGGAGCCTATTTGACACTTTTGCAAAAATAACAAAAAATGATAACTCTGCCAAAATAATCTGCCATGCCAAATCCAATTAAAGATTTCCATGTATTTGTGGATGCCGGAAAAGAGATTGAAAGGGAATATACACCCGTCATTCACAACTGTGGAAAAATACAGAGAGGGAAAACTCCACCATTTATGCCTAAAAAACAAATTGCTCCTAGTGGAAAGAAAAACTTTAAACAATACCAAGCTCGATGTGATCCACAGCCATAGAAAAAGGATCTTTGACAATTTCATTCGAATGGAGGAAAAAAATTTCAAGCATCTAGATGGGAACCATGCAGACTGCAAGATTCTAAACTACCAGGGTGAGATTGCAAATGAGCACCCACTTCTTCAAAGCACGATTTTTTTCTATCTCTCCAGACTTCTCACTCTGCTCAAACATCTCTCAAAGGTACCAACTCAAAATTTTTGAAACTTAGTAAAATGAGGGGGATTTTGAGGGTGACAACACAGACATAGGCACCTAGAAATAGGCCTAAGGCACCCACAGACACCCTTGTCCCACTCCAAGCGCCCCAGTCCAGGTAGCTCGTCAACTCGCACACTTCTATGAGACTCTGTTTAATTTTCCTCCCTCCATGTTCATCTTGTCATCACTTCGGCATAGTCCATGATTAATTGCGAAATGACTAAGTCATCTTACCTCTTTTTTCCACTCAGGGTTTTATACTTTCTTGCTTAGATTTGCTTGGGTGAATTTTTGTACTTATTTATTTATTTATTTACTGCAACAATATCAATCAAATTAGGCATATAAATTCACATTTAGCTTTATAATTTTGGTGAACCCAATCTTTGAAGCCACCTTCTCTCTTTATGGTTTTACTTCTTATGCCAGTCACCCACAATATTTTTTTTGGGTCTTTTGAGCATCTCGAGCTTCCTCCATCTTCCCATAGGATTTCCAAATCAATGGCTAACATTTCTACATTAATGGATGCAACTTAAAATACCTTTGCTAAATCTCGTTGTGTTCCCCTTAACTAAATAAAAACATGTAATAGTGAAAAATCATATGACGAGGATACCAATGTTGATCAGGAGCAATAAGAAAAACTCACAAATTTTTGACAAGATTTGTGTGATAATCATGTTCATCTTCTGCATATTTTACATGCCTTCATTACTGCTGAAAACAATCGTGATGTTATTGTTTCTCACTCCTTCGCTCCCATGTATTCCACTAAACCTCCTCATATTCTAGCTTCCATTCTTACAACTACCACTCCCATCATTCAACCTCACACTTTCAATGCACAACCTAGCTCTTTTTTGAATAATCTTGATTTAACTTCTTTCTATCAAGATCTGCAGATGCAAATTTTCCAACTACAACTCATTACCTCTCATGTGTCTCCATCTCTTGATTCTACTTAACTTC
Organism: Taxus chinensis; assembly: GCA_019776745.2. NCBI lineage: Eukaryota > Viridiplantae > Streptophyta > Pinopsida > Cupressales > Taxaceae > Taxus > Taxus chinensis. Next base: position 554,517,758 of record CM034155.1, read on the forward strand.
TTCACAATCCTTTTCCACCCCCCATTTCTTCTTATCTTCTACGATCCAACTTCATTTCCCTTAAATCGCCCATCTTTAAAGACCATGACGACCCAAAAGAGCATCTACGAGCCTTTCATGTCACGTGGCTTGAATATGTGGATGATCATACTATATTAACAAAGCTCTTTCCCCACAATTTTCATGATTATGTGATGCATTGGTTCTATGGCCTACATGTCCACTTAGTAACATCTTTCACGCATCTAGCCAATGATTTTCTTACTCATTTTTCTATCAATATCAGCTCTAAGATCTTGTATGCCCAACCTACATAATTTAAACAAGGATCTAATGAACATCTATCAGACTATGTCTTACGATACGAAAACAACCTAGCTAAGATGTCTAATGTTCTTGCCGAATTTGATCTTCAAGAACTATTCATGCAAATTTTACCACCACCTATCCAAGAGAGTGACCTATTTGAAACATATCAATCATTTGATCAACTATTTCACACTCTCAAGCTATGCGAAACTAAACTCTTATCTATAAGCAGACTCAAGTACCATGAACAAGCTTCATCCTCTACATGCCTTCTACATAAATAAAATTTTAAACCAACTATGAAACTTTCTGAAGCTAAGGTCATTGTCAACACTGTCTCGAACACCAAAAAAATCTAATGACAACTACCTAAGTGTACATATACAAAGTTGACTATTTCTCTACATCTTATATTACAACTTCTTGAGAGTAACTGTACGTACCCAAAATTGTAGGTTACTACACCGCCGAAACAACATTACACGTGCCCCAATGATGATACAGGTCTCCTCGCAAGGTGTTCTAGATCCGGAAAATCTCTCGAAGCATGTGTTAACATCCCGCATGTCCCGCTTAGCCCCTACATGCTTTGTCTTTCTTTTCTCCCCTCTTTTCTTTGCGTTTTGGTCTTCGTTTACGAAACTGCCTCCATGCCTGGGCGGCAGTCTCATGACCACCGCCCAAGTAGGGTGGCAGTCCTGTAACCACCACCCTGCTTAGGGTGGTGGTCCTTCATGCATTTTCCAGAATGCTCTTTTAACGCAACTCACGTAAAAATTCAATGTTTACCAGCTTTTTGCACCACCTTTTTTTGTATTTATGATTCTGGTTCCCTGGAATAGTGTTTTTGCATTGTTTATGGTTTAAGAGATCAATTTGGTTTTCACCTTTGGGTAAATGGGAATTATATAAATAGTTGGTTTGTGCTTAAGAAAATGGCCCCTCAAATTTGCCTCTCATTTTCTCATTCTATAGCTTAGTCTTTCTGGTTTGCTTAGGAGTTCATAGTTTTCATTTGTTGATTGCCTAGTTAGTGTTGTTTTGCTGTTAGGAAGCCACATAATCATCTTGTGCTAGTGTTGTTATTGTTTCATGCAATCCATTGGAGTAGGACAGTTTAATTTTTTAGTAGAAAGCCATTAAAAGTTGCAGGTTTTGTTCATCAAAAGGAATAGTTTCAAGTTTTGGATGTTTTGTGTTGCATGATTCGCAATAAATCCCGCTAGGAATTGCATAATCCAAGCTCTATTCTCTTGTGCTATCCCTCTCCTACTCGCATTATATTCAGTCTGCATCCTAAGCTTCCATTATTTCGATACCAACTTCTATTGATGCTAACATCACATGCTTTTCTGGAGTCATGTGAGCACAAAGGAACGAGGAGATCACACTGAGGGGAAAAATCCACACACAACTGGATTTGCCACTGATCTGTAAAGTCCAGGTTCAAGCTTTCAAGGTTTTAGTCAAAATATATCAAATAGAGTAGTTAATCATTTCATTTCAATTGATTTCACTTTCGATATTGCCAGGGAAGCTGTGGGGATTGATAGTTTCTGAGAAACTATGATTCGGTCCTCACTTCTGAGGTAGGATCGAGGGTCTTACAAATAGATTAGATCAGTTATCCGATTATTGAGAATAGATTCACAACTGCACAGACAAGTACCTATACTCGGCTGCTTTGTTTGTTTTAAATTCATTATTAGCTCAGCTATCAATTTCTAGATATATTAAATAAATTGCTCTTTTAACTTTTTTTAAAGTAGTTTATCAACAATATCATATTTAGGCTTATACATATATATATCTTACGCAATTAACTTATTCTATCATTAGTTAGATTTATATCATTTCCTTTTGCATGACAATCACGGGACCTAGGGATCCCAGAGAATACGTATTCAAGTCGATCGTGCCTCAACCCAATCTTGTTACAGCAATAACTGACATAGATCAGAATCTTAGAATCCAAGTCTTCTGAACAATAGTAGACTTACAACAGATCAACTCATAGTTAAGAGGGTTAAACATAGAAGACAACCAAGCACACACATTTTGGTCAAACCAGCCAAACTACAGATTACCCTAGAAAAATATCTGCATGACTGTAGAAGGGCTTGAAAGAGAGAAAATGTTTGGTTGTGACCCTTTGGTCCCACAGCTAGATACAGGAGATGTTCTCACTGATATAGACACCGGCTTAAGAATTCAGGTTTCCAGAAAACCTATCAGATACTCTGAGAAGATTGCACAACTTGTAGTTCTAAACATAGAGGCTGAAAAGGCATACGACTACTGGATACTAGGGACTAGAAATTGATTCCTTGTATGACCATAGGAGGTCCACAACAACCACAAATCTACGGTTGTGATCCACAAGTCCCACAACCTAACGAGTCCATAGGATAGGCCGACGTTGATGCTGGCTTACGCACATTAGTATTTAGATCCACTCCACTTCCACCAACCATTATCACACAGTTATCCTTCTTAGATATAGCAGCTAACCAAGCTAAAGATTTCTGGACTAGACCAGAGAATCACCCATGGAATCCACTATATATCCATCATCCATCTTATGACCCTATTTGGAGACATACACGAAACAATCCATGGTCATTTTCCACGTATCCCACAACCCATAGACCGGATTAGGCCAGAGCTCGATATTGATTGGAGCCTTCGAGCAGTCATCCTCGCCAACCAATCCATCATGCCAGTTTAGGTTAGAAGGGCCTTCTTTGCCTTAGATTTGTAAATTCCACTAGTGCATGTCAAAGATATAAGATTGCCTAACTAGTTGGTCTTTACCCAACGTATATTCCATCCCCACCAACTGTCTCGGCATGACCTCGGGAGGTCGGGTGCGAGGAAGATTTACTTGTAGATTCCCATGCTCGGTTGTCACTTTTCCATCATACAGTAACCTTATTACGCTTCCTCCTCCACGCAACCTAGATCCATCTCATCCCAAAGGTTGAAATTACAATGAGAACATTTGATGCGACTATCATCAATGTTTCAAACATTATATAGATAGGTGTTTAAAACTTCACACTATCATACAAGATCTTATCAATGATAAAAAACTTGAACTTATAGATCCTACAGCCTCTGCATCATTAAATGAACATCATAAGCTCAAAATATTCAACAATCCTCTTCCAAAAAATGACAAACAAGTGGCTAAATCCTTAGAAAATCATACATATCGTGTAGTGCCTCCTCATACATTGGGGGCTCATGATTTCCTAATTGCTCATATTGACATTTCTCAACCAATTATTTCTTTCTACGATCATAATTATCATTCTACATTCTCTTCTGATCACTTGCACATTATCACTTATATCAAATCCATTTATATCAATAACACAAAATTTGATCCATACTTTCCTATCAATGCATTTTTCATTGAACTCCTTGTCCCTACTGGCTATCCTCTATCACAAATTTCATATCCAATTCCCAACTCATATGGAGTTGTTCAGCTCCCAGTCACGGTCGGTCCTATTTCCATGCTTTTTCATTTTATTGTGGCACCTTCACTTAAAGGGTGTGACACGCTCTTAGGTCTCTCCTTGCTCCACAAAACTAAAGCTATCATTCCTATGAATCGTTTATGCTTAAAATTCATTCACAACAACCAATTCATCTCTATTAATGGTGTTCCACCATCTAGTCCATGTCCACATCCTCCTCTTGAGGCTATTATTACATCATCTAGAGCATCTAGGTCCTTGTGGTCTCTTGAAAATAAAGCACAATATGCTCCTAGCTTGTATGTTCCCGCTTGGCCTACTCAGTCTCATAGGTATGCTAGTCCATCACATCAGTCTTGGCCCACTACTTACACAAATCCTTCACATCGACATACCTCATCACCTCGTTTCACTCCACACAGGTGTCCATCATATCCACATTCTTCTTCACATAGGTCTCCATCACCTCCACACTTTGTTACACAAGGGTGCCTATTGTATACTCATTGGTCACATGTATATAGGTTTCATTCACCTGCACAACATTTTTCTCATATACTACCACTCTTAGAGCATGGTCAAAAACATTTATCTCCACAAGCATTAGGTGGAAGACCCTTTTCTTTCACTATCATTGGATAACACGCTCCTCATTACACACTTGGGCATAACATAATTACCTCCCCCTAGGATCATCACGCATTACCTCTATTCTATCACGTACATCATATACATCTTTATAGACACTCGTATCTTCATTACCCAATGACGCACTCTAGTGCTATGTTTCACACCTGACTATTGACAACATCTTATACACATGAACCTCACGCACTACACATTACACAATACACACCTCACATTTCACATATTCATCTCTTTCTACGCACCATATACTCTACGCATTCATGATATATCTTTCTTACATATCCTTCTACACAATGTGGTCACTACCTTATGACACACTCTAGTTCCATGGTCTATACTTGACTGCTAAGGGTATATATATCAAAATGGACCACACCACACTTGCGCATTTACTCACACACTCACTCACTCACAATAAACATACTCAGACCATTTTCTGATGACATACTCTCATTTACGATTCATTCTTGACTACTGAGGAGGCATAAATAAATGAAACTCATCTCATACAAACACATCCAATTAGGGGGCACATTTCTTCTATAATTCACACTACATTCCATTTTTCTCATCCAGAGCATACTACATATCTCGGTTGCATTTACTCTTGCTTACTTATGCTTTTACATGTACACTTTATTACACATGATAGATAGATTTCTTGTATGTCATTATATTTATCATACACACAAGGGAGTTCACTTTCCTTTCTAGTTGTGATCTCACACTTTATAGATCTATGCATGCAACATAGATGCTTGGTGCAATACCTATTACCAGTCCCACAGTAGCTCCTGGGGGCATCTACTTTTGTACACTACATGTGTTATTGTTTCATTATATTTAATAGCACATTATTTTATCATATTATACACACCTTGAAATAATTTTTATCTTTTTAACATGATAACAGATGCTTCATGTGTAACATTTGTTTTGTAAGTCTCTTTGTCACCATGGTTATTTGTTACACTGCTTATTCTTTCTCATCATTATTTACCACTATTTGTGGGATTTTCCCTTTGTCTTGCTTTAAAATTTTCCCTAAAATTCCTTAAACCATAAACATTTAGTAGATCCTTTAGAGAGCTTTCTAACAACTATACAAACGTGAAAAACGGACACTCTGAGCTCTAGATACGTGCGGTCAAAGTTTGGTCAACAGGTGGTCAAAGTTGGTCAAACTAAAAAAATTATTGTCTTGGCGTCTCAAAAAATCACTTCTATTGCATATATATTGTCATGATATTTTTGACACATTTTAGATGGACCAAATCCGAGGCCGTATGCGAAAGATATGATCAGTCAAAGTTAGGGTCAAACTTGCAAGAAAAAAGTGACGTGGCAAAAGGTGAACCAATCACATGCCGACACGTGGAAGCACTCCATTTGAGCACATGGAACTCTAATTTTGGTATAAAAATTCTATGTGTATCCATTCCACATGCAAATAGGACGGTTTAGCCTTATTAAAAGGTTTGGATAAAATTATCTCCTGTGGACTATGGGATTGATTCCCATATAAGGATAAAAGATTTTCATTTGCTATTTATAGTGGATAATGCAATCAAAGAGATTCAAACCCTTGAGCTGTGCCAAAAAACTAGGTAGACATACCAACCCGCCACCTTTGAAGAAGTGATGTAAGAGGAGCTCACAGGCTTTTGTAGAAGTCAAGTGACAAGTCTGTGAGATGGCAGAATAGACCTACTTGCAGAAAACCTAATTTTTTAGGCACTTTCACTCAAAACCAGATCTCGAGTTATATATGAAAATTGTTCATAATTTCAAGAAAATCATGATGGTGTGATAATTTTCCTAATTTGGAACTTCTGTGATATATATTTTTTTTGTTAAAGTTACAGAAAGGCGTAGAACCCAAGGGAGACACAACTGCAAGTGGATCAGGAAGGTGAAGGACAACGACTAAGCTCCATTAATTTCCTTTGAAGGTCTCATATCACATTTTTTCAATTTTTTGATTCATTATTGGTTAATGTAAAGGATATTGTATTTTTATTATTAACATTATTAAAGGATCGGTTCACCGCGAACCCGGAGACATAAGAATTCCAGACCCCATAAACAATTTGGGTGTTGTGTTCTAATTTTTATTTTCAGTTTTATGATATATTCCAGTAATTTAAATTCAAAATATGAATATGGATGCAACTATAATTAGTAATTGATAAAATTGGGAAATCAAGTGAAATCGAGAAACTGTGATTTTTGGACTTTGATCAAACAGTGAAATTTTGAGTCAATTGCAAATTTAATTTCAGCTTTAAAATCATTCCTAAATCATATTTTAATCAATATTTTGGAGTATTAATGCCTTTAAAGTTGATTAGAATTGAAGATCCTTTGAAATGGTTAACAGTGAAAAAAATAAAAACATCCGTTTTTAGATCAAGTTTTGGTATCAGAGCAATTAGATTGCCGAATTAGCTTCTAATTTTGTTTAAAAATTTGGCTTCAGTTTTCATTTTGATTACATTTTTCAGATTTGGTTTTCGATTTGCAGACATTTTGGATTTACTTTTATTGTGCATTTCAGTTGTGTGGAAGGAAAGTTGTGTTTGTAGGAACAAAGAAATCATGCGAAATCTATCTAAGCAAGAGATGCTTGATGAGCTTGAAGCCATTAACGGTCAACTTCAAGAAGAAAAATCTTTCTTAAGAGCTAATTTTTATTCCTTGCAAGAGGAAATAATGCAGATAATATCTAAACCACAATCCTCTACAACCAAGAAAGAGGAGTATGTCAATGAGATGCTTGTAGGGAACAAGAAGTTGATGGTTTTTATTAAAGAGTTACAGGAAAAGCTGCAACAAGGAGAACAAAAGAAGGAAATGCCTTCCAAAAAAATGTAGGTACTATGATAGAATTCACTGTAATTTGTTCATCTTCTTGTATTAATTCCTCGCATGTAGTTTTAGACATTCCTTTGGGTCATTTTGAAAAACGCATTGAGGGAATTAGATCTAATCTAATAGTTAAGATGGGATATAATGGAAAAGGTCTTGGTAAAAATGGACAAGGTGATGCTAACCCAATACAGGTATAGGATCAGCCTTGATTTGCAGGTTTGGGTTATTCTAGTGGGAAAATGGAGATTAGAGAAATGTCCAAAGTAGCCGAAGGAAGACAAGGTTCCAACATCCAAGGATCTATGCCACTAGAATTGTAGGATTCCGCCATCAAGAGGAATAATGAAAGGTGTAAGAAAATAGGTAAACGAGATAATGAAATTCCACCTCCTCCTACTTACACTAAAAATAACACTAAGGGGAAATTAAATCCTAAAAGTTCTAAAACACTCTTTTAGTTTGAACAATATCACTTTGGTAGACACAAGTATGTGTTTCCTTGCACATTTTGTAAAGGTACTAATCATTCTGTGACTTATTGTTGGAAGAGGAAAACTCTGTTAAAGAAGTTAATGCCTTTTTTGAATTATAAGGCAGGTGTTAAAGTCCAATCTCACTATGAAGAGGCAAGAAATGAGAAAAATGTTACCTCTCCTAAATAGAGGAACCATTCTCCTAGATAGGGCTCAGGAAATGGAAAAATGGGTAAGACTCCTAAAAACAGGGAAGTTAAATTTTGTTCCCATTGTAAAAGAAATGGTCATGATGTTAAGATGTGTTGGTATGTTCCTTCAAAGCAACATTGGAAAGTTGTTAAAAAGAACAATAATGTCAAACCAAAAGTTGTAGATGTAACTCATGTAGATGCTCATTTTGGTATTGGGGAAGTAAAACCACCTAAACAGAAAAATTCAAGTAATTGGATGGGTAAAACATTCCTCAATTTTATGTTTGCATTGCAATAACTGATGATAGTATGCACACATTTTCAGAGCTATATTTTAGGGATTCCTAATGTTTGATGAAAGGATTCATTCCTATGTTGATATTTAGCTTTGAAAAAATTAATGGAAACAACCATAGGGAAGATTTGAGTGATAGGTTCATCATACTCATAATGTCTTCTCACATTTTGGTTGGAAATTCCATTGTTGAAAACAGTATGCAAGGATATGGGCATCAGTAGCATGCCTAATTTTGAAACTTGTAGTTTTATAATGTTGTCATTTGTGCAAATTTATGGATGCTTATAAAATCCATTCGGGAACCTGTTTGATATTGTAATAAATAGACAAACTTGTGTCCACGTGTGTTATTTGCACTAATTTTTTTTTTAAAAAACCTTCATTTTTGGGCAAAATTTGATTTTTGTAACTATCAGATGTGATTGTAATTAGGGTGTAAATCTATTACACTAACAAACTGGTTTACAAATTTACACCAGGTGATCATTTTTGTAGATTATGACAGTTCACTGATTTGGGTAAGCATACAGTTTGTTATCTATCCTTTTACAGTTGATTATGTATGGAAAGAATTGGCAGATTCACATAGATTTAGTTTTTGACTATAACTATTTTTGGGACTTGATATTCTAATTTATTTTCGAAAGTGAATATTTGAATATGTTACAATTTCAGAGGGATAGTGGGCACTAGCCTAATTGTGGGTAGTTTAGATGTCTAGTATACTGATATGTGTTTATGAAATTGTAATTTTTGGTAATTGGTCGTATCAAAAAGTGATATTTGAACACTATCTTTCCATATTAGAATGGGTGTTATTATCTGGTTAATTATTTGTGATGGCATTACAGTGTGGTATGACAATTCACAGTTATGTGCAGAGTTGACAGGGTTGGAGTGTTTTAGTTGAACACTAGCTTAATTGGGTATTATTATTTGATCGATTATGCAATTAGCTGATCAAATATTTACATTTTATCAACCCATAATGCTATTTCGAGTTCTTGTATGTGTTTTTGCAATGTAGGAAGAGATCACATGTTTTGTGGGTTAATACACAACTTTTTGTGGACAAAAAGCCTTCTTAGTAGGGAGAAGTGATAAGGGGATCAATTTCATTGTCAAATGTTCCCTAAACTTCCCTAAACCATGAAAATATAGTATATCCTTCAGAGATCTATCTGACGACTATAAAAACATGAAAAACAGACACTTTGAGCTCCAGATACATCCAGTCAAAGTTTGGTCAACGAGTGGTCAAAGTTGGTCAAAATGAAAATTTAATTGTCTTGGAATCTCAAAAAACCACTTCTATTTCGTAGATATTTTCAATATATTTCCGGAGCATTTTGAACGGACCAAATCCGAGTCCATATGCGAAAGATATGGTCAGTCAAAGTTTGGGTCAAACTTGCGAGAAAAAGTGACGTGGTAAAAGGTGAACCAATCACATGCTAACACATGGCAGAACTTGATTTGAGCACGTGGACCTCCAATTTTGGTAGAAAACTGCTATGCGTAGCCATTCCACATGAAAATAGGACAGTTTCGCCTTATTAAAAGGTTTGGATAAAATTATCTCTCGTGGTTTGTGGGATTAATTCCCATATAAGGATAAAAGATTTTCATTTGCTATTTATAGTGGATAATGCAATAAAAGGGATTCGAACCCTTTACCTGCGGAAAAAAAAAAGGTAGACTTACTAAACCGTGGCCTTTTAAAACATGATATAAGATGAGCTCTCAAGCTTTTGTAGAAGACAAGTGACATGTCTATGAGATGGCAGAATAGACCTACCTGTAGAAAACCTATTTTTTGAGTCACTTTCACTCAAAACCAGATCTTGAGTTATACGATCATGATGGTGTGATCATTTTATAAATTTGAAATTTTCTGAGACATTTTTTTTCTGTTAAAGTCACATGAAGGTGTAGAACTCGAGGGAGACACAACTGCAAGTGGATCAAGAAGGTGAAGGACAATGAATAAGCTCCATTAATGTCCTTCGAAGGTCTGATATCACATTTTTTCAGGTTTTTGATTCATTATTGGTTAATGTAAAGGTTATTGTATTTACATTTATAACATTATTAATGTATTAGTTCACCGCGAACCCGGGGATGTAGGAATTCCGAACCCTGTAAAAAATTTAGGTGTCGTGTTCTGATTTTTATTTTCAGTTTTATGATATTTTCTAGTAATTTAAATTCATAATATGAATATGGATGCAACTATATTCAGTAATTGATGAAACTGGGAAATCAAGTGAAATTAGGAAACTGTGATTTTTGGACTTTGATCAAACAATGAAATTTTGAGTAAATTACAAATTTAATTTCAGTTTTAAAATCAGTCCTAAATCATATTTTAATCAATAATTTGGAGTATTAATGCCTTTAAAGTTGATTAAAATTGAAGATCCTTTGAAACGATTAAAAGTGAAAAAAATAAAACACTCGTTTTTGGATCAAAGGTCTATACTTTACTGTTGATGGTCTATATATCAAAATGGACCTCACCACACTCTCGCATTTAATCACACACTCACTCACTCACAATACACACATTTAGACCATTTCCTAATGATGCACTCTTATTTATGGTTCATTCTTGACTGATGAGGGGGTGTAAATAAATGAACCTCATCTCATACAAACACATCCACTCATGGGGCACATTGCTCCTATCATTCACATTACTTTCCATTTTTTTTCATCCAGAGCATATTGCATATCTTGGTTGCATTTACTCTTGCTTACTTATGCTTTTACATGTACACTTTATTACACATGCTAGATAGATTTCTTATATGTCATTATATTTATCATACACAGATGTGTGTTCAATTTCGTTTCTAGTTGTGATCACAGACTTTATAGATCTATACATGTACAACATGGATGCTTAGCACAATACCTATTACCAGTCCCACAATAGCTCTTGGGGGCATCTAATTTCGTACACTACAGTTCTTATTATTTCATTCTGTTTAATACCACATTACTTTATCAGATTATACACGCCTTGACATAATTTTTATGTTTCTAACATGATAATGGGTGCTTCATTTGCAACATTTGTTTTGTAGGTCTATTTGTCACCACGGTTGTTTGTTACAATGTTTATTCTTGCTTGTCATTGTTTGCCACTGTTTGCGGGCTTTTCCCTTGTCTTGTGTGCACACTATTTTCTTTTGGTTTCATTAGTATTGATTTACTTGCGATATCATGAGTGGTGTCCCATGTTTGTAACCCTCTTTTGGTGATCTATATTGTCTTCTTGAATGTTTTCTTCTTACGTCTTAGATTACACATTGTCTTCTTGTCTGCAAGCTTATATTTTACATGCATGTTTTCTTGTACTAACACTTATCTCCTAGCCACTTTTTTTCATGTGCCTTGGTTTCTACAAAGCACACTCCCTCCCCTCTGCAGGGCACAATTTTAGCATAGTGGTCGGTACTCCTTTGGACCACATACTCCTTCAATGATGTCGTATGCACCTCGAATGATGGGGGCATCATTTTGATGAATTAGTCACCCCATACAATGTCATAGAGTCAAAATTCACTACAACACAATATCAATACAACATAGTTGTCAGTATTAGACATGGCTCAAATTCAGACTTGGGTCCTTAACACAACACAAACACTAGTTCCTAGACTAGGACAATAGCACCTGGGCGCCCTTGATCCTTCTTCGAAGCTTGTGACCAGGGGGACAGTTACACATCATTTGGAAGTTCATCATAGTCTATAGAACTCCACACAGTGGATTTTAGAAGGCACACAGTCCTTAACACTCGGTAACATACACTACACATCACTTCTTACTTTCACGTTGGATCGAATTGTTCAAATTTTACACACCATCTATAATGGTGCTCTACATTGCAGGAAGCAGTTAAATGTTGGAGGATAACAAAAAAAAATTCTCCTTATACTTCTTCCATATCATTGGCGTGAGATTGCCCCAAAAAATTGTGGTTGACAAAATTGGCATGAGATCACCTGAAAGAATCATTCTTCTACAACATCTACTAGATCCTTTCTACACTATTTCCTCATCAGGGATCAGGTGCACATGTTCCTTTTTAACATTTTCATATTTTACATACTTTCTTTATACACTTTTTGCACATTTCAATCATATACATGCGTATTTGACTACTTGTTCGTTCTTCTCTTTTGTAGGTCCATCTGTATGAGAAGTGGTAGTTAACATCATTCAAACATCACATGCAAAAACATTGACAATAGGCACATCATAAAGTCTACACACACGTTTCCAACCTAGGTTCATTTTCATCATCACGTCTTACACTTTCTCCTCCTTAGCATCCATGCTTCACACTTTTATCACTCTACATTTTGTTTTGTCCCTCAACACATTTTCTTGATGGATCTACATGGTTATGAGGTACACATCTCTTATATACTTTATGTTATCAAACATTCACTCAACAACATAAAGTGGGGGTAAATTTAGACAAAAAATCACGCACTTTGAGTAATTATCTATTCTTGATTGCATACTACTATTCGTATGATTCCTAAATAAGAAAAAATCTAACTAACCCATGTCTTTAGTAACCTTTCTGTTCTTTTTGTTGCTACTTTTTGTCTTGCAACCTTATTTTCTCTATCTAGCTTTATATACCCCAATATTTCTCATCCTAGACACTAGCACCCAGCTAGGATGCCAATGTCAGGCACCCTCATCCCCTCTAGGTGCCCCTGGCCTCAGTATACTTTATTCACATATTTTGGGTCCTTTCTAGCTATTTTAGCATCTTATCTTTTTGGTATTAGGCCTTTTCGGGGTTAATTACGAAATTCAAGCAAAGGAATCATATAAATATAAAGTAATGTGATCATAGTAAGAGACCAAGCACTAAGAATTAACTAAAACCACCTAAGGTTGCATCCATCAAGCATCTAAGAGCTCCATTGCATCCATCTAGCACCATCCAAGGGACACAAGGGCCGGTTATTATGTATAAAATTTGTAGGATGGAAGTCCATTCTATTCCATGCACACATCTATTACATTTCTTTACTTCTAGCTTACTTTCTCACTATCAAGTGTGACACACACAAGAGCCACCTAGTGTACAATTCCAAATACACACACATAGAACTACATTGGGTCTGAGATGTAGTGCAACACTCATTCGTAAGATCACCATGTTGATAGTTGAGGATAGTCTGACCCCTCATTTTGTATCTTTATTTTTTAGGATTTGATGTCTACTTGGGGGATTTACATGTCAATACTTCATTGCAGGTTTCCAATGAATTTGGAGATCATTGTGAGACCTCATAGTGATCAAATAAGAACAACAGAGAATAATTTTTGACCACTCAGAGGAGGTTTTTCTAAGCATTTCCACAGACACAGGTTCCTAAAAAATGGCCTAGGGTGCCCACATGTGCCCCTGTCCCACCCAAGTGCCCCAGTCTAGGAAGCTTGTCAACTCGCACACTTCTATGATGCTTTGTGTGATTCTCCTCCCTCTATGTCCATTTGCTCAACACTTTGGCACAGTCCAGGATTAATTATGAAACAACTTAGTCATCTTACCTCTTTTTTACACTTAGGGTTTCATACTTTATTGCTTAGTTTTTCTTGGGTGAATTTATGTACACTTAATTGGTTATTTATTTAATACTATAATAACAATCATATTAGGCTTATAAATTCACATTTATCTTAATTAGTCAGACATTCAAATCCATCTATTGTTTCAATTCTAGATTGTCAATTTTTTCCTCCTTCACTTTAAGGTCAACAAATTTTTCACAGATGTAGTTCCGAAATAATTAAAAGATAAAATGATTTGATGCCTTTTAACACTAACCCATACTTTCATTTATTGGGACATTGGTTAATATATAGTTTACGATCTATAGATTTATTGTATTTATGGTTCTAAATTACATTTATACATGTAGAATTAGATTATACTCTACTATTTATATTAAAAGATGATACATAAGATTTTCATTCCAATGCAACTTCAATCAAATTATTTCATTAATTAAAAAGAACTATTCTCATGTTTCTATATTTCATTTCCTCATAACTAGAAAGAGCAACTAAACTATAGGACAAGTAAGCTTCTTCTAACAATACAAACACATGATGAACCCATGTAAAAGGTTTTGTTAAGATGTGTTAGATACCAATGAAAATACAAATGAAACCTAACCATACATGTCCTCCAATTATATCTTCTAGATTGTCCACACTAACAATCCATCCCTCTCATCCAAAATGATATTTGAGAAATAACCAAATATAGAAACTTGGTTAAGTGAAAGGTTCATGATTAACTATGAACTAAAAAAATAAACTAGCAAGTTTATACATTGAGAAAATGGGAATTTTTTAGATATGCGGGGGGATACATAGCAAAATATTATTTCACAGAAAAGTAATGAAGCTCCATTGTTACATTTGGGGAATTCCTTTAGATCTAAGGCTATGGGATGTTAACACATTTATGAATTCAGACTCTTGGATAAAAATTTTCAATGAATAAATTCTCTTTAGGTAAAGTAGATTTCAAAATGATCTAGACAACAATCCAAGGAGTAATTCTAGTAGGGCATCTTTTGGGAGTCATAATTTTTGCAACGTAGCTCTGATTTACTCCATTCAAAATGTTTCAGAAATATTGGAATGCATAAAATATGGTGAAGAGGTGAATTTTTGTTTGGAAAATTATGACCCCTAAAATTATCTCCTAAAGGCCTCAAAATGCAATTTTTATAGTGTTGTCTAAAAATAGTAATTTCATGAAATATTCGCATATGTAATTCATGGAAGATGAACCACCTCATCTCTCTTGAGATTGGTGACCTTTCACATTATTCTATATGTATCTTCATATTTCCATAATTAGATATATAAGTATATGTAACCTGAAATGGAAGGACACACATCTCCTTGCAAAGATAGTTATTGTTATCACAATCTTATGAGAAATATACATCTCTTTTCAAAGATAGTTTTGATGTTTACATCTGGCATAATTATTATTTTTTCCTTAAAATAAAAACCCCTAAGTTTTGGATCAGTGGTATCATAGTGTAGTTTTCTTGAGAGTGTATAATTCCTAGAACGAGGTTAAGATATAAGAATCTTAGGTGGTCAACACAAGATCCTTCATAATACTTGACTTCTCGTTATAGGAGACCTCAAATGACAGAAAACACTAGTACAAATGATCATCTCAAGAAAATGGTGAATTAATCTCTCGTGGAGAAAAAAGAGAATATGTTACAATAATTCACCCATATCGTTCAACAACTACAAATGGGAAATCTCGCCTACTCCTCTGCAAGCCAACCCTTCAGTGCCACGAAACCCTTCAAGGTTTAAGTAAATTTTGATATTCCTATTTTTAAGGGTAAAATACATTTTGATGCATTAGAAAATTGGTTGGACCAATTATCCTTATAATTTTCTATCAGTAAATTCATTTATAATGATAATATAATATTTTTTCTCTTGAAATCGTCACTTTCTGTCAAAGTTGGTGGGGTGTAAAAGAATGGACTCAATAGGGAAAAACTGGGAATCACAAAGGAACCTACATGGGATGATTTTTTCGATTCGATAAGGGAAGAATACTACCCGGTTAGATCCTATGATGATTGTACGATGGAAAAGTGACAAGCAAGTGTGGGAATCTACAAGTAACTCTTCCTCGCACCCGACCTCCCGAGGTCGTGCCGAGACAGCCGGTAGGGATGGAATACGTGTGGGATTCAGACAAACTAGTTAGGCAATCTGATGTCTTTGACACACACTAGTGGAAATTGTGAATCTAAGGCAAAGAATGCCCTCGTAACCTGAACTGGTGTGATAGATCGATCAGCAAGGATGATTGCTAGAAGGCTCCAATCAATATCAAGCTCTGGCGTGATTTAGTCTATGGGTTGTGGAATACGTGGAAAATTTCCTAGGATAGTTTTGTGTATGTTTTCAGATAAGGTCATAGGATGGATGGTAAATATATCTAAATCTATGGGCATTTTTCTGGCCTAGTCAAGAATTAGTTAGCTTTGTTAGCTGCTATATCTAACAAGGATAACTGTTCAATGATGATAGGTGGAAGTGGAGTAGATCTGAATACTAGTGTACGTTGGCCAACATCAATGTCTGATTCTCCTATGGATTAGTTGGGCTTTGGGATTTGTGGGTCACAACCGTAGATTCCTGGTTGTTGTGAACCTACTATGGTCATGTGTGGAATCAGTCCCTAATCCCTAGTATCCAATAATCGTATGCTTTCTCAACTTCTATGTTCAGAACTAATAACTGTGCGATCTTCTCAAAGTATCTTACAGGCGTTTGTGCAACTTGAATTCTTAAGCTGGTATCTATATCTGTGAGAGTGTCTCCTACGTCTGGCTGTGGGACCAGAGGATCACAACCAAAGGTCTGATCTCTTTCAAACCCTTCTACAGTCATGTGGATAAGAATCTAGGAGAATCTGTGGTTTGGTTGATTTGACCAAAATGTGTGCGCTTTGTCGTCTTCTATGTTTAACCCCCTTAACTTGAAAATGATTTGTTGTAAGTTTACTGTTGTTCAGAAGACTTGGATCCTAAGATTCTGATCTATATCAGTTATTCCCGTGATGAGATTGGGTTGGGGCACGATTGGCTTGAATACGTATTCTCTAGTCTCTCTAGGTCCCGTGATTGTCATACAAAAGAAAGTTATATAAATCTAACTAATGACAGAATAAACTAATTGTGAAAGATATGTCTATGTATATTCCTAAATCTGATATATCTATCTACTGAACCGAATTTAAAGAACAACTATCTAATATATCTAGAATTGACAGCTAAAATAACAATTTAAAACAAACAAGATAACCGAGTATAGCTATTTGTCTGTGCAGTTGTAAATCTATTCTAAATAATGAAATAATTGATCTAGTCTATTTACAAGACCCTCGATCCTACCTCAGAAGTGAGGAATGAATCATAGTCTCTCAGAAACTATCAATCCCCATAGCTTCCCTGGCAATATCGAAAGTAAATTTGATTGAAATAACGTAATTAACTACTCTATTTGATATATTTCTAATTAGAACTTTGAAAGCTAGAACCTGGATTCTACAGAACAGTGGTGAATCTGATGGTGTGTGTGGCTATGTCCCCTCAGTGTGATATCCTCATTCCTTCGTGTTCACGTGGATCCAGAAAAGTGTGTAATGCTAGCGTCAATAGAAGTAGATATTGGGATAAAGGCAGCTTAGGATACAGACTGAATACAATGTGAGTAGGAGAGAGATAGCGCAAGAGTACAGAGCTTGGCTTAATCAATTCTTAGCGAGATTTATTGCGAGTCATGCAACATAAAATGTCAAGAACCTGAAACTATCCTACTTGAAGAACAAAACCTGCAACTTTAATGGCTTTTTATTGAAAAAAAAGACTATCTTACTCCAGTGGATTGGATGAAATGTCAACAAAACTTGCACAAGATGGATATGTGGCTTCCTAACAGCAAAAAAACACTAACTAGGCATGCAAAGAATGAAACCAAGAATTCTAAGCAAAATGAAAGACTAATCTATTGCAATGAGAAATTCAAAGGCAATTTTTGAGGGGCCATTTTCTTGAGCACAAGCCAACTATTTATAGCATTTGCATTTACCCAAGGTAAAAACCAAATTGATCTCTTAAACTATAAACAATGGAAAAACACTATTCCAAGGAACCAGAATCATTAATGCAAGCTTATGGCGGTGAAAAAAAGCTGGTAAACATTGAAATTTATGTGATTCATGTTAAAAGAGATTTCTGGAAAACACGTAAAGAACCGCCACCCTGAGCAGGACGGTGGTTACAGGACCGCCGCCCTGAGCAAGGCGGCGGTTACAGGACCGCCGCCCAGGCAGGGCAGCGGTTTCGTAACTGAAGAGCAAAAGGCCAAGAAAAGAGGGGAAAAGGGAAAAACAAAGCACGCGGGGGATAAGCGGGGCATGCGGGATGTTAACACACACCTGGGGAGATTTTCTAGATCCCGAACACCTTGCGAGGAGACCTGTATCATCATTGGGGTACGTGTTACATTGTTTCGGCAGCACAATACCCTACAATTTTGGGTATGTACAATGATCTATAAATGCACTGCCAGTAACTCCACTAAGATAATGACTAGTTAGTTTAAGATTATACTGGTAATTTTCATTCTCTATCTACAATATTAGGCATTCAAGTCACAACATAACACAAGATTCTCTTATATCACAGTGGACTACAACGATAAATATAGGAGGACATGGGAATCTTTCAATTTCATATCCTTGGACAGGCATACTAGTTTGCTATCAATATTGAATAAAAGCATAGAAAGAGAAATACAAAGAACCAACCTCTAAGGGGTAAATGATAAGGAAGATCAAACCTGAGGACACGGTTGGAAAAAGGAGTCACGAGGTCATAAAACATAGAAGGAGAAGGCATGGAAGTAGTGAGATCTATACAAGACTAATAATCATTCTAAGGAAGAATTTCGAACCATCAAGTCCTTAACTGAGTCACATTCTTGAGCACCCATTATTCCACTAATGACGTGCCTCGAGGTACAAGATGAAGAAGATAAAATTATAGATTTTAAACCGAATGTGGTCATTTTGACCTCACAAGTTAAGAATGTGGATGAGAAGGAAAGGTTATTTCACTTCAAGATTTGGGTAAATGGTAAGCCTCCACATTTTATTCTTAATAGTGGAATTCAAAAGACTTTAATTGTTGTTGATATTGTTAAACGTTTTAAAATTCCTTTGAATCCACATCCCCATCCATATAGTATCAGGTGGTTGAACTCATGTAGAGATCTCCATGTCACATAACAATGTCTCCTCCCATATGCAATCAAACCCTTCCACGATGAAGTTATGTGTGATCTTTTTCCATTAGATGTTTGTGATGTGTTCTTAGGTCATCCATTCATGCGGGAGAGACATGGAATCTATGAGTCACGACCTTGAAGGTTCATCATTAACATTGGGGGTCAACGCTATCAGATGCCCATTGTCATCCCCTCTAACTTGGTTTCCCTCATCAGTGCCAAAAATTGTAAGAAGTTGGTTGAGAAAAAAATTAGTTTATAATCCTGATGATCAGGCAAAAAGACACCAGGAAAGTAGTTGTGGCCACCTTGACCACACATTCAGTGCAACGAAAGAATTATATGGACCAAATCATAGTTGAGTATGATGATCTATTAGAGTCACCCAAATGGGTGCCACTTCACTACGAAGTAAAACATGTTATCGATTTGGTCTCGGGATTTCCTTTACCTAACATCCTTGTGTATCATAGGTCAATCATTGAAGATGATGAGATCAAGACCTGAATCTCCAAGAATTGATTCAAAAGGGACACATTAGGCTAATCTCTTCACCATGTGGAAGCCCATTTATCTTGGCACCAAAGAAGTATGGAACACAAAGAATTTCCATTGACTATTGGGCCTTGAAAAAAATTATTGTGAAGAATCACTATCCCCTTCTAAGGATCAGTGATTTTTTCGACCATACCCATGGTGAAAAATTATTGACCAAAATTAATCTCAAGTCTGGCAATCACCAAATTTCCATCAAGCCCACATATGTCTGGAAGAATGTATTTAAGTCTTGTGAAGGTATGTTCAAATGGTTGGTCATGCCTTTCAACTTCACTAATGCTCCTGCGACATTTATGAGGATGATGGATGACATCTTGTGGCCATACACCAACTCCTTCATGGTTTTCAACTTATATGATATACTCAACTGTATTCAAATGTGGGAGAAATATCTACAACATGTTTGAGAAGCACCTTAAACCCTTCAAAAGCATGGGTTATATGCAAATATATAAAAATGCACATTTGGGATGAGGAAGGTTTTGTACCTAGGATATGTTTTGGATGAAGAAGGATTCCATGTTGACCCATAAGAAGATCTAGGTTATTCAAAAATGGCTTACTCCAAATACTCTTAGAGAACTTCGTAGCTTCTTTTGTCTTGCCAATTTCTATCACCAATTTGTCTTGGGATTTTCACATAATTTTTGGCCATTGAACCAAGTGATTAAAGGAGGAAACAATACTACATTCCAATGGGGGAGGTGAACTAAAGATAATTCAAATATTTGAAAGGAAGATTATGCTCGGTCTCTATTCTCTCCTTACCTGACATGCATCAACCTTTTGAATTGATGATAGATGCACCTGAGTATGCCATTGGAGTTTTTATCATGCAACATGGCCACCTTGTTGAATATCATAGTGAAAAATTCAATGAAATAGTCAAGAAGTTCCCAACATATGATAATGATATTTATGCCTTCATCTAATCCCGCAAACAAAGGAAACATTACATTATAGGGAAGGATGCAGTCATCTACACAGATCACATGCCATTGGAATTCCTTTAGACATAAAGAAATCTAAGGAATGAGAGACACCAGAAGTGGGCCACATACCTATAATAGTTCCACTTGATAATAAAATATAGGAACAAAAGTTCCAATTCAACATCATATTGTCTGATCCATCCTCCAATTGCAGCCTTCATAACTATCGTTGATCTATGTGAACATGAGACTTCTAGTTCGTGCAATTTGTATGAGTCAAATCTTGAATTTTTAAAGACATCTCAGGCTCTCCAGGGGGCACACATGTCCATGATTTCTATCTACAAGATAACCTTCTCTGCCACATGGGATGCATATGTGTTCTAGCTATTGAAAAATACAAGATGACATGGGAGGCACAATTTAGTAGGATATTTGGAGACTTTGGCATGGAAAAAACACTTGCACTACTCCAAAAGAACTTTTACTGGCCTAATCTACAAAATGATGTGGTTAAGTACATTAATTCTTGTACCCCCTATGCAATTTAATAATAAATAAGGATTATACACACCATTTCCAAAACTAACCAAGCCTTGGGCCTCCATCTCAATGAACTTCCTCTCAGGTTTGGAAAATTTGAAACATGGAAAGGATTGTGTTTTTGTTGTAGTTGATCAGTTTTCTAAAATGGCTATAATGATTGCTTGTGAGAAAATTATTTCTACTGAATAAATTGTTACACTATATTTTATTCATGTGTAGATCACTTTTAGGATACCCAAGTCTATCATTTCCAATAAAGATAGTAGGTTCTTTAACATCTTCTGGTCCACCATATTGGAAATTATCAACATTAGGTTGATGAAGTCCACAACCTTCCACACATAGAGTGATAGATAGATAGAGGTGGTGAATCACTTGATTGTCCAGATGCTTCGTATGTATCACTCCAAACACCCACATTCGTGGGATGATGCCCTCCCTTACATACAACATGGATACAATTGGGACCTACACACCTCCACAAAGCACAATCCATTTCAAGTTTGTTATGGGTTCCATCCTAAGACACCCATTAATGTCTACATTCCGATGCATACAATGGAATACACACCTCATGGAAGATTTGAAGCAGAAAAGGAAATAAGGTTCATTGAAAAGATTCAGTATACTCAACAACAGGTCCATGATATTTTACAAAATATGAATACAAAGTATAAACAACACCATGATCAACATAGGGTTCCACATCATTTTCAAGTAGGAGATAAGGTTTGGTTTTAGCTTCATAAGGAAATAATTGCAGGTACACAGTAAAATTTTACCTCTATAGTATGGTCCCTACACTATCACCAAGAAAGTGGGAGATAATGCTTTCCTGTTTAATCTTCCACCCTACTTTGGTATGTATCCTATCTTTAATGCGGACCTCCTCAAACCATATCATCCACCTCTATTACAAACCTCAATTGTAGAAAAATAGTTGGATGTATCTGAACTCAACCCAGAAATATTTTCCTCATTTCAAGAAGATCAAATTGTGGACACTTACACCAAGACCACTAGAGGATTTCCTATATAGCTCTATTAGGTGATTAAGAAAAGGAATTGAAGTCATTAAGATGAATGGCTCACTGAATACCTTATTAAGAAATAGTTATCACACTTAATTATAGTCTTGGGCACAATAAGGGCTATTTCTATTGAAGGAGGAAGGAATGATTCAGCCAACAATCCAGGAAGCAATTCTAGTAGGGAAACTTCTGGGAGTCGCAAATTTTTCATTGTAGCTCCAATTGAATCCTTTCAAAATGTGTTGGAATTATTGGAACATGTAAAATATGGTGAAGAGGTGTGGAAATTTTTTTGGGAAAAATTTGATCCCCGAAATCCGCTCCTAAAGGCCTCAAAACTTAATTTTTGTAGTGATGTATAAAAATAGTAATTTCGTGAAATTTGCACATATGTAATTTATGGCAGATGAACCACCTCATCTCCCTTGAGATTGGTGAATTCCACATTATTCTAGATATATCTTCATATTTCTATAACTAGGTATCTAAGTATATGTAACCCAAAAGGGAATGACACACATCTCCTTACATAGATAGCTATTGTAATCATAGTCTTCTGAGGAATATGCATATCTTTTCAGAGATAGTTTTATTGTATACATCTAACACAATTTTTATTCTATCCTTTAATCCACAAACCCCTAAGTTTTAGATAATAGAATCCCCATATAACTAATAACACCTAGTCGAATTGATCATACATATATTCATGTTTCTCCACATTATTTCTTTACACTATTAAATAGCTATCAATGTTTATGGTGAATTTCAGTTAGTGCTAATAAGAGGAAATACCAAAAACTTAAATAAGGAAGGGTTTAGAGATACTTACATCAAAATTCACAATGTCAAGATGGTTGAGTACATGAGCAAAGAAAGATGTTCCTCCTTTTGTGAAGTGAGAAGACATGTGTACAAACACAACTAAACAAACATATGTTAGATAAAGATGTAACGAGTTGCTCAAAAAATTTCAATCCCGGGATTCCAAAGGGCTTCCATGAAGGGTGTCAAATCGTGTTATAAAATTAAATGATATAATGATAAAATAAGATAAATGAAAATTATTTCGAACTTAAGAGGTATGGAGAGATATTTCTCTACATTATAGGTGGCCCAGGCTAGGGCTATGGTGAGATTGAAATCCTTGAAGTAGTCACACAAAAAATCCTTAGTAACTTCACATTCTTCTTGTGTGACCTCAAGATGTTTCTCAATGTATTCGATGTTAGGAGTGAGGGCAATGGCGCATAGACTAAGTAAGAAGATGATGTCGAACTACTCTAACATGAAAGGTTTTTGGAGTTTTGGGAGATCATATATGTTGGTGATAGGATGTGAAGTGCCTGGTACAGTCATCTACAAGGAACACATCTTGTAAAAAAACTTAGGCAAAAATAGATTGATAAAAATATGACAAATGTATGGTATTAGTTAAAATGAGTAAATTGTCAGGGATTGTAAGTGATCCATAGGGATTTTAGGTGATCGATAGAATCACAGGTGATTCTGCAAATCATCGACGATCTTTGTAAAAAGTTGATATATTGATAAGATGATGTTTTTTCAGAAACGTATATTGAGGATGATTGATTTGGATTATATCTAATATAATAATGAAATGGAAATAGCTAGCGATGATGACTAGCTTACCATGGATGTAAAAATAGACTGAATAGAACTACAAATGCTTACAGGAGATTTGTATAACATCTAATGGATTAAAAAAAGTGTTGAGGAAGTCTGGAGGCTAGTGACAATGTTGTTTGGTTGACTAATGTGACAGAGCTTCAATACAATGGTTATGGATCCCCAAAACATGAGCTTCAATTTTGTATTTATAATTAGATTTTTGACGATTTGGAAAATTCATGGTAAGCATCTTGGAAGTGGTTTTAACCACTTCCAAGTTGGGATTTCTCAGGTGCAGATGTGAGGTAATGTTATTGGGATGTTAAGAGGTTGGGTAATGGGCAAAAATTGTTTTAGATGGGTTATTGGTGGTTAATAAGGTTTACGAGAGGTAAAAAAGGTGATTTTACAGGGGTGAGGGTAGTGATTTAGGCTAGGTTAGAATGATAGGTTGAATTATTTATGTGTGTGGGGTGTAAACAGGTCACCTAGGGTAATGAAAACCTGATGTCTACAATCAGTGAACCCTAAAATAAATATTAATAAATTTCAAGAATGAAAATGTTAGTGTTTATAGATTATAGGGGTACATGTTGCATCATTTAATTAATGTAGGTTTTTAAGGCCTCAAGTAAATAATAACATTGGGACAAATTGAACATAAATATTTTAAGGACTTCCACATTATTTTTCAACATCAATCAACAAGAGCCATGAACTGGTCAGTTATTGCCTACAGGTTGTAAGGTGTTTGTTGGACTAATAGAAGTTAAAAGTTGTTGATTGATGTAAAAAAAGTGTGTTTGTGCAGGTATGTAGTTAATTTGTAGAAGTCATTTGCCCAAAGTTGAAGGTGTTATTACAAATAATGTTGAAGAGGGTATTGGTGTAAAGAAGGTTAATGGAAAGGATATTGAGCAGAGAATGTTAAAGAGAGTATTAGTGACAAAAAATTTAGTGGATAGGGTATTGAGCATAATTTGTGTAGAAGGAATTGTCTACAACCAGCCTTGTCGATAAGTACTTTTGGTGAGATGAGACTCATAAAATTCCATCTCTGAAAAATTTGTTTTTCTTTATAGTATATATATGTCCCTGATTTTATAGCCCGAGTTATCTTTCATGCATCTAATCAGGATACTTTAGAATATCACACATTGAAAAATGATCACATCATACGAGAAAGAAAAGAATCTAACATAAACTTTGGAAATAATTTTGTATATTTTTTATTCTTTTATGCCAAAATAATATGTATAACCCTAAATATTCCCCTAGTACACAAGATCTCGTAACTCTTTTTGTAATTTTCTGTTGCTACTAAATTGCAGAGCCATCGTAAAATGTCTCTAGAATTTGAAGAAGTGGAAGAGAGAGTTGTAAAATCTATGAAAACCTCCGAACAAATGACCACAAAAATTCATAAAGTCCTCTATAAGTTTGACAATCACTTCTCACATATGAGGACAATGGAGTAGTTTGTTACGAGTTTAGAAAAGTTGAACTCCAAATTCTTGAAGATGTTGCACTTGTAAAGGTGTTTCATTAATATGATGAATGTGAGGAGTATCTATACCACTTTATTGATTATATGGATAGGAAGGAAGGTATTTTGAAAGTACATGATATTTAATAAGAGAAACAGGGAGAAGTATTTCTCAATCTGAAATGATCCTTGACTATAGATCGCTAGCAATAAATCTTAGAGTTACCTAGGTATATATTTTTCCCTAATGTGGTGCTTACTAGTTACCGACTGTAACTGTCAATTTTTATTTTGTTAATGTAATTATTTTCTAGTGTATAATTTAGCATTTGGATTTACATCAGATATGAAGCATTTCAGTTTCAACGGTATGGGAATTATATCCACCATAACAAGCAAACTATTATGGCATTTCCTTAACTGTAACCCATCCACACATTTTCTTTTACAGAAGCTATAGAAAATAAAAGGGATTTGTGTTCCTTTTGATCAGTGAATGGAAATGGAATAAAAGCATTTGGACATGATGAGTAGTTCATTACAAGTTTATTCAACCACAACGTACTACATCACTTGTTCAACCCACTTCTCTGAAGATGACAATGATTTGCCCTCCAGAAGATACTTGATCACGTGGAACACTAAGATTTTGGAAATTGTTTAAGAGGGTAGAGGCATGTAGAAGAAAATTTATGGAAGGGGTGTGCTGGAAGATGTAAAGTATGGCTTGTTTAATAAATTGACAATATCACCAACACCTATCTATTGTCATTGTGGCAATAAATGTTGTCAAGTTATATATGTTTGGAAATTGTTGAAGGCTAGATGAATTGATAGATTGATAGGCATTAATAAATTCTAGGCTACTTGGTCATTTTCATTATTTTTGGTTTAAGAAATAGAGAAAATCGTGTACTTCAATAAGGGAAAAAATGAGTCATATTATCTTTTCACACCAATCAAAATAACAAAAAATAATTTATTAAAAATATATTCATATAATTATGTAATTTCAAATTTTATACATTAAATTTTTTGACATGAATAGAAAAATTCTTGCATGTTATTGGCTCATACTAGCATTACTAATTGGATGACCTAAACCTTCAGAGGAACTAATATTCACGAACCATTGCAAAATAAAATGGATTAACAAGTTTAAAGAAAGAAAATTGTTGCCTTTCAAGATTCTCACAAGTACACATGACATCATCCCATTTCAAAGAGGATAGATGAAGCTACAATTTTATCACTTACATGATTCCTTCAGGTCAAATGTTATGGGTTGTTGACACGTGGATCGAGATGTTCCCTCATATAAATACTTTGACCCACTAAAGTCTTTTTATTTAAAACCTAGACTGAAGTAAAATGGAGACCAAGAATGACCTATGTGGCAACCACTCAATTCTTGAGGAAATATGAGAAAGTATGATGTTATAATATTCATAGAGGCTCCTTGGACTATGATATGTGGACATACATGACATTAAAGTCTGATCTAAAAAGGATAATGAACTAGCAATCACACGTGAGGTGTGTGATGATAACGCCGAAAGAGAGGTTGGGGAACAAGGAGAAGGAACTAGAGAAGAAGAATGCATTTGAAAGAAAGGATAAAATAAATGTAAAAGGGAAAAGGAAATGGAGGAGGGAAAGAAAAGTGGTAAAAGTGAAGGAAAGTGGAGAGTGTTAAAAATGAATATAACCCATAAATGCAAGTAATGGTAGGAGTCAAATAAGGAAAAGAAGTGGAGGAAATCTAAAAGAATGGATAATAAAATGAAATTGAACCTATATTAGAGTAGAAGATTATATAGTGTGGTGGGGATATGGTCAAATTAAGAAAAATGTGAAAAAAAACATAAGCAACAAGATCTTGAACGATAAATATAAAAGAATAATAGTGAGGTATAACAAATAAATTAGTTATATTAGACTGGCTAAAAGTAGAGTGCAACATGAAACTTTGAACATATTTATAAACAAACATAGATCAAATATGTTTCTTAAACTAGTTGTAGGTAATATAAACCCAAACCAAAAGGGGTTTTCGATACAAAATACACGTGATATATACATGCATGACTATTATAAAGAATGTTTGGGACCATGACTACATGAATGCTATAAGGAGATAAGATGAGGGCTGGATGGGGCAAGGGAGAGAAGAGGGAAGGGAGTGAAGATGAAATTCCTCTCGTAGCCTGAACTATAGAAGGGGAGTGGAGGACATGCGAGAGTAGTAGGAGAAAGAGAGAGATGGAGAAATACGAAGGGAAAAAAGAGATGAAAATCTTGAGATAACAATGAATGTCAGGCCTTTTCTTTCATTTCTACCAATGTCCACTGTAGAAAGTTGTAGTGTAAGTCCTTGAGATTTGTGGATAGAAAAATCCGAAGCCATTTTGAGCGGTAGTTTTCTGTGCCCTCCTCTAGAAATGGGAGGAATAGGAACATGTAAGGGGTTGTTTTAATCCCAAGGAGGTTCTGTGTAATGATCAATTTTGATGACGACAAAAAGAGGCAGACTCGGAGGTTCGGAGATTACCTCATAGACTATGTCGATGATAGAACCAGTAGTACCATTGACAAGACCTTTCTCAACCCACAAGTTTGTGGAAAGCATTACTTTTTGACTGATGTAGAGAAGAACCTTGGGCTTCAACTGATCATCTTCGGTATCACCAGATGTAGAACGTATGGTATTTTTGGCAATTGATCTGGCTATAGGAGAGTTAAGGGACTTTAACATAATAAGGTTGTGCGATTCCACAAGGTCATTCTGAGTGAAAAGATGAGGGCCTTCTTTAAATTCAATGCTTTCTTGTTCGGAAAGGGAGGAATCAGATCTTGACATAAGAGCTTCCCAGTCCTAGATCAGAGGGATGGTGTTATGAATGTTAAGCAGCAAGTTCCGGAATGATGCCTGTGTTGGATCAGAGCCTTGTTGTCGGAAGATTGAATGAAGGGAGACATATATGTTGAATTTTTTCCAAAGCGTAGCTCTATAAGACTTGCTGGCATAAAGTGGAATGTCCATAACCAGAGGAAGTTGACCAAGGTTTCCAACAAGGATCATAGATCTACCTCCAAATGTTGAATTTTTAAAGTGCGGGAAAGCCTCCCTAAGACGATAGTCGATTTTGGATTTAAGCAACTTTGGCCCAACGAAACACATTTCATCAATTAAAATGTATTCAATGTGCTTGAGGGATTCTTTAAGAGATGATAAAGCCTGGCCCTCTAAGGGTTTGAGTTCTTTAATGGTAATTCAGAAGCTTGCATGTATTGTCAAAGCTAAAATGTTGAAAGCAGAAACTCCTGTTGGGGCGAGAAAAAGGAGAGGTGAAAGGCCCTGTCTGGATGAAGAGGAAAATGAAGACTTTAAAATGTTAATGAGGAATGATTTTCCAGTACATGCAATCCCTTATTTAATAAATGTTAGTGGAGGAAGGTTGGATTTGTGCGTGAAGTGTTGAATAACTATGTTGAAAGCTTGTTGTTGTTCTGGAGATAAACCTGAAGTTGGAGGGTCGAATCTGTCCATGAAGGAAGCTGAAGTATGGTCTGCCTTATTATCTTCGATGAAAGTGGTGCCAAGAGACTACAGAGCAATAGGAATATGATGTGCACTCCAATTATGAAGGGTGTCAAATTCACGAAGTCCCAACATTTGCAAGCTGCCTAGGAATGAAGTGTTACCATGGTGGAATCGAGCCAACAGTTGCCAATCATATAGTTTCTCAACAGGAAGGGGGTGCTCGACCTTGAACTCAGTGTCACTATCAGAGGTGCGTGATGGATTAGATTCACACTGTGTAATATGCCAGGGCCGATAATTGTATCTGAACAAGCTCCAATTAGAAATGGTTTGTTGAGGTGTTGAACCAATATCAGTAGAAATGTTGCAGAAAGGTTTATATAAAAGGAGTTCAGACAACCATAAAAGTTCAAAAGAGGGGGAGTCCGTAGATGGAATGCATTGAAATTTGGGGAACACCCAAACAATATCTGGATGGGTACGACTCTTCCACCTATTGTGCTTGCGATATTTGCTATAACTCTAGTCGCGTGCAACTTCAATGAGTGGAAGGCTTTCCATGTTTGAAGGTTAGACCTTGTATGCATCTAAAATCAAGGATGTTTCTGCATCCTCACACTTTGCTTCAACCAATCTTCTTAAGTTTTTTCTACCTAGATTTAGTGTCACAAAAGTGAGACTGCACATTACAAGTGGCAATTTGAGGAGCATTTGGCATGTTTATTTTACACTAATGTCATGTTCAATCACACTCTCATTTAACATTTTTTTATCGCTAAATGTGCAAGCATATCAGGATCTAAACCTCTTGACAATCTAGAAAGCATTTGGTGGTATGTTTCTGACCTTTGTTCCACTTTGGAAGCATACTTAGCAATGTATTTAAGGACAACATGGCGAGATAGCACAGGTTGACAATCGATATTGGCTCTCTATATGGATAACATTGTTGGATTGTGTGTATTCAATCTACCATCATTCCTTGAAGGGAGGTATTTAACTGAAACACTCTCATCAACAAATAATAAAGAAGTGGCTCTATTCTCCCAAGGTGCGTTATATCGACACTGGAGCCGGCTATTTTTTCTCGAAGGCAAGTATTCTTGGAACACTTCATGTGTCATTGAACAAGATTTATTAGCTCTTCCAAATCCTACAATGGGGAAACTGCAAGCACTTGAGATAAAACTAACAGGAAAGGGTCATCCTGGATATTCCTGTGAAAAAATTCTAAGCAGACGGAAGGAGGGCATATATTCCATGTAGATATGTAGATATCAAAGTATTGTCTTTCTTTATCCACAGATTCATTATTTGACCAATAGATGCGATCAACATATGGAGCATCCTCAAGCCATAGAAAACCATGAACATGCATTGAACCTCTATGTTTCCATTCATACCTACTGTAAAGGAAGGTTAATCATTTTGTATTCAAGTAACTGAAAAGTAGAGAGAATTGAAGAATTTTACCTGTACCAGTATTCTTTGGCACGAAAATGTTTCTGAAACACTTCCTCATCGAATATGGTGAATCTTTGATTTAAGTAAGCAGCGACATGATAAGGGTGGTTAAAAATGTTCATGGTCCTCCAGTGTTGTGTCACACGGGCCTCACTAGGATACAAACCTGGCATGATGTTATGTAGGTCTTGTCATTTTGTGTCTGATGCACTCAGAGTGAAGAAGAGTGTAGGCACTCCCAATTTCTCAATCAAGTCACAGACCTCCCCTCTACTCTTTGACCAAAATGTCCATGTCCCACACAGGTTGGTTCTAAATCTCATTAAACTCTTTGGAAGGAAATCATCAGGTAAATCATATAGGTGTTTCCGTAGTTGGCCTATAGTAGGGGGGACACCATGTTAAGGGTTCAACTTGATGAATATTGTAGTTGTAGACTGGCTCCTATGTCTCATAATAAGGTTAAGCAAGTAGTACCAGAACCTGGGGTGTGAGCCAAAATGATCATCATGGTAGCGCATTAGGTGGAGGGCATATTCATGCATTTGAACATCCTTCATGCGTGGTTTTTTAAATAATGTTGCACCAGTTGGAAACAAACATGGAAAAGCCATTGAGAAAAGGCCCTCTGTGGTGTATTCATTAATTGGTGATTTTCTGACTTCAAGCTAAGGTAAGTTGTAGGGTGCAGCCTGGCCATTTGAAAACAAGTACCGCTCGATCAACTCCTCTTCTATGTCAGTGTTTGGGTATGAAGGAAAAAATGAGGATGTCTCCTCGGGATACTCGTAGGGGTTGGAAGGAGGGTTGTTAGTATCTTGTGGCTCAGAAAAGTGAGAGCCTGGAAGGTCTATAGGAATAGAGTTAAGGGAGCAAGATATGTTTTTCGGTTCCTACGGGAGAGAGGAAAGAACCTCGCTGTCAATAAGAACATCCTTATAGTAGGGATCATGGATAATTTTATATTGAAGCGCTTCCTAAACACGGGACCTACTTACATAGAAGTATTATTTTGTTTGTTGCATTCTAGTCTTTTGAGCCAACAAGAGATCTAAATCTCCTAGCTGACGACGAATGTCTTTGGTAATAGAAGAAATGTTTTATGGGAAACTTATTGTGTGACCTGAATATTTATATTGTCCCTCATGCATTTGTCTGACTTGAAAAATGGGATTAATGCGAGCAATCAACATTTATTCTACCTGGGTTAAAGCTTTGAGAACAAAAGGTTGAGTGCAAGGATCCATATTATTCCAAGATGAGAAGTGGTGTCCATGTATTTTGGACATGCACCTAATGCATGTGTGTTTGCCTTCATGGAAGGTAGTATTTATGCCTAGGTAGTTCTCAAGACAAATTGAGCAGGTGTGGATGTGCGATAAAAGATCCAGTCTCTAGTGGAATCTACATTGGGCATCCATCCAAAAAGGGGCCGCACGAAAAGTTCTGTGGAGAGGCATGGGGAGGGTGGAATCTTGGGTGTGACTTTCGCGATGAGTTTGAGAGGAATGGGATGGAAGTTTGGAAGAATGCGAAAGTGGTAGTTTGGAAAGAGAAGGAGAAGCAAGCGAACCTGCTACCGGCTGATAGCCCAGATGAAATGTGAAGGGTGAATTATTGCAAGGAGCAATGTATTGGGATAAAGAAGATGGAGAGCGGTGTAGCAATGGAGAGGGCTACAATTCAATTTTGCAGGCATGATGAAGACAAGTTTCGACACAAGTTGTGTTGTTAATGCGAAGAGGGAAAGGAGAATTTTCCGATGCGGAGGGGAAAGTAGTAGGGGAAGACATGGAAGGGGGACAACTAACAATTTGGAAAGGGGTAGAAATTTTCATCATCTATTGGAGCTGGTGATAGTGTTTGCGTCGAGAAGCATTGATTTCATTTTTGTGCAAGGCATAAATATCTCTTCTTCTTTGTCATTCCTATGGGGTAGGCATTGTGCATAAAGTGCAAATCACCTAAAAAAATGTGGCATAAGAGAAGATTCAAAAAGTACTAAATTATGTATGTGGATAAGGGGAAATGAATGAAAAAACCAATTGTAGATGCTTATCTTGCTCTAAATGTTTTATATTTTGGTAGCTAAAGGCAATAAAACAAAAGGAAAACAATTTGTTGTTGTATATATTTTTAGGGAAGTAAATGAAGAAATACAAGGGTGTGTATGGAGTTATTGATTAGGAAAAAGCATAGAGATATGTTTTCTTTTTTTGTCTACATAGGTATTAAGAAGGAACAAGGTAGAAAGAAGCAAAAACTTCGTATGAAACATAGACAAACCTTCCAAGAAATGAATAAAGCGTTCCATAATGTTAGCATAAACTATATTTATATATATACGTATTGGACCATACATTTTTATCAACTACAAAAAAGGTGTCTCTGCGATATAGATGTGCATGTAAACCAATATTAACAATCATTAAATGGAAAACTTTGAGAGTTATAGTCCATTATAACATGCAGACAAAATCATAGTAAAAATGTATCTACGGACATAAGCATATTATAGAGGAAATATGAGCAAATAACGAAGAAATTAAAATATAGGAAAGTGTTATGGTTCCCGGAAATGGCAAAGTCAAGCAACAAATTTGGATTCGGCCAATTTAAGGGAATCAAGTATGACAGATTTCAGCTGTGTATTTCCATGGAAAATTTATTTTTTCACGGAGAGAGTGAATTTGTAGTCATGGCCAATTATTTGGTTTGTAATTTCTATTGTAGCCTCGTCGTCTATGCACAACAGTTAGAGGTATGTTGCCGCGACACCCATGATTACTTCAGCTGCTGTGTCAAATGTTGTAACTGATTGTAGCTCTCTTGAGCCATCTTGCAAGTTTATATAGAGAGCATACCTATAATCGCATTGATGCACATGAGAGTTACAACTTCCACAAAACCACGAGCCATTATTTGCTGGTTTCACTTTCTTTCAGCATTGTTTTTCACCATTTGCAAGGGGGAAAGCCATGTAGTAGAATTTATCCATTGCGATGTCTGTAATTATAGCTGTAAGCATAGCCCATTCATTTTTGTCTATATTGCCCATTTGAAGTATTTCTGTAATTTTTGCCACTAGTTTTAAGCTTTGAGGACGACCTAGAAATTTGTTCATTACAGAGGGAGTTTCAACAGTGTAATTTCTAGAGGCAACCCAATCTTGCATCATTTTAGATTCAAGAATCTGAGGATTGACAAACCATTTTATGCTAGAGATAGTGTCCATGGAAGTGCCATTGAAATTCGAAATGTGTGCCACTTTTATAGCCAATACTGGGAGTTATGGAATAGAAAGGAGTTCCTCAAGTTCTTGGGCAAGATCCTGTAAATGCTAGCCCCATAAAGTTACAGTAACACTAAATCATGACATTTCCTTCAATTGTAAGCTTCTTCGTATATTTTCACTGGAATCCCGCCTGCAAATAGTGGAGCAAGGAGATATTGCTAAAACAATGCCAATAACATCAATGAAGGAACCAATAGGCTTTGCAAGTATATCTTTGATTTCTATGAAGTGAAAGTTATGCAAAGGTATTGTGGCGTTATTGACAAGCAGCGGAGAGACAATGGAAGAAGCTTGTAGGAATATATAAAATTCGTTGTTAAGGTTGTTGTAGCATGTCTTTGCATTCCGTATCCTTCCATTTTCAATGGTGTACAAATTTCCAATCTTAATTTTTCCAAAAAACTTTGCTGCAATTTCGTTGAAGCATGTAACGCGTATTTCTCTGCCTTCACCATCCACAAAATCAAATCCAAAATATGATCCGTTGCCATTTACATTCCTATATTCCCTGAGTTTTTTTTTCCCAAGGGCATGACCTTCAATAGACCATGTATGCATGGTTTTATTTAGTGCACCTATTTTTAGAGGTAACCTTGAACTATCAAGGAGGCCAACTTTCTTTTGGGGAGGTGTTTACGGGACGAAAGTTCTGTCATCTCCATGATTTGTATTGAGATTTGATTGCTTTTTGCGAATGACATGGGCAGGAAGAGGAGTGGGAGCTCTAATTTTTGGATGTGTTTCTATCACAACTTCCATCTTGGAGAAAAGAACAGTCCTGCAAAGGATAAAAAAGAAACGGGACAAAAATTTAGTGAATATAAAAGAAATGAAAGCGCAGCATCCATGCACAAAGGAAAATGGATGCATACAATTCATGTTTTATCATTCTGCAAAGGGTTTTGTGCAGGTGGAAAATGCTTCCATATTTTAGCTGACCATCTGAAACCTGGCGCATAAATTTTGAGGGAAAAAGAGTTGTTTGAAATTGCACACCATCGAAGAGATCCACGTGATGTTGGAGCTCAGTGTTCAATGCAGATCAAAGGGGACAAATGTTGAGAAGTTGGACTATCAGTTCAACATCTATAAAACCATCAATCAAAATAGATATTCCACCATATGTCAAAGTTGCAACCATGATCAAGATTGTTTTCAACACACAATGCGCTTCTGCACAATGAGCTAAATTGCATTACAATATTTATAAACTTTTTGGAAAGAAAAGTTAACAGAAACATCAATGTTTACATCAATGCCAGGCAAAGAAAAACTGGCATCGCCAGGTTGCGTGCAATGAGAATAGCAAGTATATATGAGATCAAAAGGTATACATAGATCAATATTTATATAAATGATATAACGCCATTATTGAAAAACAAAATTGTAATCTATGGGAGATATTGTATTATTTTGGCATCAATCTATTTTTTTCAAAAATGGGATATCCATCTTAGTCCTTCAGAGCTCAGGATGAATATCAAACACCTCTTTCTTGTTTCGAAATCGATTCCAAGAGAAACTATCCTAACGTGATGATTGGCACATCGTGAAATTTTTCTTGCACAAGTTATAAAATAGAAAGAGATGTGGGCCTAAATCATTAGAGAGTAGTTCAATGCATGGTAAGTTGTTTTATTGTTATTATGGAGAAGGCTAAATTTTCTTAATTGTTACCTTCGCTCTATCATCATCTCAATGGCTACATTAAACATAGTAATGAGAAGGCTAAAATATTGCCATAGCTATGAACTGACATAAATGAAAAGTTTTTAGATGCAGAACCATCCATTGCAAATTACAAGGAAAACAGAGAGCACACAAACATCATGTAAGAGACCCACTATATCAAACCCAATAATGAGCAAATTACGTGTACACCCACACATGCATATAAATTAATACAAATATTATTCATCTTTATACTTTGCTTTTTTTAATTGAATGGTTTGACCAGCCCACCAAATGAATATAAGCCATTGATTTATAACATTAAAACCTTGAAAAAATTGGGCCAAGGCAAACCCTCGTCCATGTGGACCAACGCATTGAACCCAAACCAAATGTGTTGGGCAACATTGAAGCTACATAGTAATTCTTGTCATGCTACAGAGATTCCATATATTGACCTCAGTGACATCCTACCTTGCATTTTGACCCAATAAAATTGTATCAACATCTAATATATGAAAAGTGAAATAAAGAAAACAAACCCCGAAAATAAAGGAAACAAACCCTAATACTTACAGTCATTCCCATTATCAATATTTTTCTATGAATCAAATTATTTTTCCATTGTTTATGTGGATGCAATACAATACAATACACCAAAAAAGGTGAAATGAACATCACTACCAGGCCAACCTTGAAATCAATAAACAAAAAAAGAAAACAAAAAAATTATTCGAAAACAATGAACTCTTCCCTTAGCATTTTAGACATTCAATAATATGACTTATCAAACCATCCTTATTTGCACTCCCCTTTTCCCCGCCCCTATTGTAAAAAATAAAATGGAATTTTTTTCTTATTATCTGGGCATATCTGTTATTTAAAAAAATGTTAAAGAGTTATTTTTCTAGGACGACGATCTATCATATCCACCTTCCCTCGTCTCTCAATTTTCTCATTTTAGTTATTAAATAAGTCACCAAAATGTGAATAACTCGGGCTTATCAGCCTAATTTAAAAACTTGAAAAGTTCATAGACGCCCAAATTTAACCCTTTATTTACTTCTGTTCTTTTTATTTGTAAAACATTCCCTTTCATCTCCATAGATGAAATATGTTTCACTATCAATCCCATAAGATAAAACAAATCTCTTAGAGAAAAATACCACATTATCTTTGATAAAATATTACAAGCAGCAATGAAATTCAGAATGTTCCATCTTTTTGTAAGACGAGTTGCAGTTTTAACTTTTAAAGTTCCCCTTTATTCTAATAAAGCTTAAGAAAAAAAAATCAAATGTACTCATCAAGAAGAATTTTATCAACACATTTTATTCTTCAATTTTTTACTAATTAATCTACATATTTTTGGTAGAAATGTCCATCTTCTTGAAACTTGCTGAGGAAACAGAGCAGTAACGAGTACGGATTTTTAATTTTAATGATCAAAATATTCCCCACAACACTTCAACAACTATTAACATAAATGCAGTATCACTTTATTTGGTAAGCATTAAAGGTCATACTACAAAATTGGCCAATAATATAAGCATTTAGTTGGAGAAAACAAGTAACAAAAATATCTCTACAAATAACAAACTAATCCCAAAGACACACTTGAGCAACATATAATGAAACATACTCAGAACAAACTCACTCAATAGCTTGCAAATTCCCATGCATAATCACTACATCTATCCTCCTTAAAGAAAATATTTGAACTCACACCCCACTATGAAATTTAACACGTTTAACATCTTTAAGTGCAATTCAAATGCTATAAACTAATGGCATGAAGAAAATTACAACAAACAATATGTGCAAATATCTCAATTGTGATTCAGAACCATACTATAAATTTATAAAACATTGGATGATTTACTTCTGGTAAAATAAAATGCCATACACATTTAAAAGTTAATGCATATGAAACAGTGAAGCATATACAACATAGGAATTGTTTGACAAAATGTGTCAAAATAAATCGGTTTTGTGGGGGATGAAGTGAAAAAAAGTGTTAAAGAGATAAGGTTAAGTGAAAGTCCCAGGTGGCTATATATAGGCAGATCAGACAACTAAGTGAAATTCAAATTATGTGCGGCTTTCATAACAAAATTCTCCAACTCTTTCAGGTGGCTGTATATTCTAGAATTTTTTATAGATATATTTACAATCTATTCATATATATATGTAAATAAGTATTATGTGTATGGACATAAAAAAAACCTCTAATATACAATTAAAATCACAAAAAAGGCCTACAACCTGTCAATTTCCAAGCCTGATTTCAAAGCGATAAACCTAAACTTTGTTCTATTTAATGGAACCATAATACAAATTCATTTAGAAGATAAAAGAAATATTGTATTACTTTTACCTAAATTGGAAGGAATGAACAAAATTCGACAGTAAATAATTCAGCTGTATGATGCATTATAAAAGGTACATGAATTACAGCTCCATAAAAGAAATTGTAGCTTCATAACACAGATGGCAGAATAATTTTCAAAGAAAAGAGAATAGTTTAGAACATATATTGGAACCCGATGTTGGTGACTTAAATTAACTTGTAAGATTGGTAGCATGATCACATAATTCATTAGCACAATTGGCCCAATAGTCCTCAACTTGAGGCTCGTGTTGCAAGTCTGGAACATGGAAAGAGTCAGGATCATCTCGGATGTTGAAATTAGGTCTGGAAGTGTAGGAATGCAAAGTCAAATGAGTGAAGGGGGCCTCTAGATGAGATGCATCATGTGAACTCTTACATGTGAATATCCCGAGAGATATGAGAAATGAGATAAACTTCTTCTTCTTACTCCTGAGCCTATTGTTCACCTGAATCATCTTCCTGTAGAACTAAAATAGTATAATTTGATTTCTAAGGTACTTGGAAAACCTTAGCAGAGCTTGGTTGAATCCGAAAAACTCACACGTAGGAGAAGGTCGAGAATTGGATGAAGTAAGAGTTGTATTTTTTGATCAAGAATGTCGCTTGTGGTGACATCTTGGCCTCCAAATCACCTTCCAAGTTTCATACCATGTACATTATGAATGCATCATTCACATGAGTGAAGTTTCTATGGATCTCCTCCATCAATAACTATGGAAGTTTCTCAAACACAAGCACCTTGGCAGAAATGTTTTGCGTTAGAGGCAATCATTTGAAAGATCTCGAGTTGGTGAGAAGATAAAGCAAGTAAGAATTCATGTGAAACTTCTTTGTCATGGAAACTTGGAGTAATTGTAGATGGATATTTTCACTGATGATTTTCCCCCATTAAATTTTTTGCTTTCGTTTAGTCATTGTAAAAATGAAAAGGCCCATCCACTCCTGGAAGTCTCTCATGTTTGCTTCTCCCATCAACCTGCTGAGGAGGGTGATTGCATCTGAATACCCCTCACAAAACTCACATCTCGGAAGGGTCTTGGGCATTCTTAAGGGCTTTCTCCCTATCTTAATCCGTGATCTAAGTGAAACCCCTTTCATATATGCATCCATCATTTTCTAGTCGTACAAGGCCCTATCCTTTGAGATGACAACCATGTTAGGTGATGTTGGGATTCATAGAGAGAGAGTGAGATGGTTCTAGGGATGATGACTGCCATTGTGGTACCATTATCAGCTCGAATTGTTCATGTTTCTGGTTCATATTGGTGGAAACAATCCACGACCAACTCAAGACTTTGCATGGACATGGGGTTTCTTGTAGCTTCGAATAATTTACTTTTACATATCTGATCTTCAATGTTACCTCGTTCCTTGGTTGTCATGTGAGCCCTTAGGTCATTTAGGTCCATGTATGGGAAATCATTGTCTTCTATCTCATACTCATAATAAAAAAGGTTGTATCGGCTTCTTTTCTGTCCAATTATACTTTATGGTTTCTTCAGAAAAATCAACTTACTATTTTTAGTGAGTATGAAAAACTAGCTCCCGTGAACCTCAACTAGATGTTGCGAATCAAATTTCCCTTTATCCTTGCATTCCTCTTGCCTTCTGGATCAATTTGCTATTTTTGGTAGGTGCTCATGAGACCACTTACTATTTTTAGTAAGTTTCCAATTTGGATCAAGCTGACTGTTTTGATGAATTTTCAACTATAGTGACCGTTCTGATGAATTTTCGACTGCAGTACATCCTCTACATTCACCATCTCCTTCGCAAGTTCTTCAGTCGGTAAATTTCCTAAAATAATAGTCCTTTGTGTAAAATACCTACTATTTTTTAGAAGTGATCCTCTAGTGGTTTGGTTTCCACAGAAAAAAGTTTTTTGATATGGGTTTTTGCCCAATATTGCCCCTCTGAAATTTTGGACCTACTCAATCAACGGTTTGGGAAATTTTGAAGTTTTAAAATTTTGACCTGGTAGTACTTCTGAATACAGAAGCCATTAATGGACCTCAAAAATTACAGGTTTTGTTTTCTCCTCCATTTACAAACAAATTACATTTTTTTGTGGGTTTTTTATTCTTGTTCTGCTGGTGAATATTTTCTTCAAACTGATCGTCGGTTTGATGACAAATCCAACTTTTTCCTTTGTTGGGATGGAAAGATAATTTATTTTTTGTGAGTGTTCTATGTTGCGGAAGGATGATTTTAAGGTGATGTTTTAATGTATTTTTAGAGAGGAAATAACAGAAAAAAAGGGTTCATTTTTCTGTGCACTGGTTTGTAAGATCTCTTTGAATTTGTGTTTCATAGCAATGGAGATTTTAAAGGTTTCTTCTCTTCGTTCTTCACTCCTTCCTCATTTTATCAACCCTTCTTCTGAGACCTAAATGCTATCATGGATTGAAGGATAATTTTTCAGTGGTGGTACTTGTATGAAGCTCAGCACTGGTGGAGTAGTGGTGAGAAATTACAGAGTTTCACAGCTGTATAGTGTGAAGCTTTGGAAAGTAAGAAGCAGGAAGAAAGCGACAAGTAAGATTTTAAAAATTCAAAATAAATAATATATAAGATGAGGTGCATGTTCATGTCCTTCATGTCTCTTGAGCCAAAAGGGACATGAGGGACATCAATTTTCACGTGGCACCTAGTCGTGACATGTGGCGGAGATCTAATGACTGAGGGTTTGAGCTAAAAAAGCAACTTTAAAGCACTTGGGGGATGGAAAGAGGTTACATGAGTGACCAGGAGCCATTCCTTGGGTTGGGAACATTTTTATTTCCCTCATGTCCCCCAAAACAAAGGAATATGAGGGACATCAAACTACATAACACACCTCAACATGACACTTGGATGTGATCTGACGGTCGTCCTTTTAGCTCCACTAGCTCCTGGGGGCTGTGAAAGTGCACTAGAAGGGGTCACATGGGTGTCCAAAGGACATATTTTGGATGGTATATTTTTTATGTACCTCATGTCTCCCCA
Organism: Taxus chinensis; assembly: GCA_019776745.2. Classification (NCBI taxonomy): domain Eukaryota; kingdom Viridiplantae; phylum Streptophyta; class Pinopsida; order Cupressales; family Taxaceae; genus Taxus; species Taxus chinensis. The sequence goes on from CM034155.1 coordinate 554,558,456, forward strand.
AAGGGACATGAGGGACATCAAATTACATGGTGCCAGAATCTGCCACTTGTCACGATCTGAGTGAGTGAGGTAATGAGTTTGGTAAGCACCTGGGAGCTAAATTGGCTATTCGAGAGGTTGTACATGTGTCCAGAGGGGCCTATAGGGGTTGGGAACATTTTTATGTCTCTCATTTCCATTTTATTGAGGGACGAAAGGGACATGAAATTACACCAGGATCCTAGAGATGACAGGTGTCCACCCTAAAATTTGACTAACTGTGAAAACTCAATAAGAGGGTAACTTAAAACGGTGATATATTGAGTTCCTAATGGACATTTTTGGTGAAATTATATATAATATTGACTTAAAATTCATTCTGAATCCTATGGTGGGGTTATCAGATCTTGATTCATCCATTTGTGCCCTTACATGTGCATGAGGAAAATTGGCTAAATGCCTATTGTGCCAAATTGATGTGAAAATTATAATTTTACCATCTTGTAGGGATTATAATTCCCTTTCCTTAGATGTCTTTTTTTTCTCCTAACTCCATCTGGAGCTCTCGAAATCACCTTCCGAAGCTCAACAACTTTTTGGCATATGCACTTCCTAAGCCTTTGAACCCTGTTTTTGATCAAACTGCTCCAACCTTTCCAAAAATTTCCTAAATCTTCCAAAATCACTTCTATGATGTTTCTAAACCTTCAATTCACTTCCACATTGATTTTAGCTCTAATTCTCCACTCTAGGGGGTTGTGCTTGTTCTGGGAAGCCTAGTGATAGCCCTTCTCTTGACTGCCTGAAGTTTGCATTTTCCAAGAACTCCTAAAATAACATAGGGGTGAATTGAATTTCTTAAATAACCTAGATGCCTAGGTTAACATCATTTCGGAGGTCAATGGGCTGATTGAGTGGACTTGGGGTGCCTGGGAAGGATAGGACTTGAAATTTTTTGCAAAGACGTATCGTTGTCATGCTTAGAAATTGTCAATTTCCCTGTTGCACATTTGCATGACAACTTTATACATTGAATATATCATTTTAATTTTTTCATTGAAATGTATATGTTCAAATGATAAATTTACACATGTTTATTCAGTGTACATTTTGTACTTTAAGTGCATAAAGATAGTTTGTAGCTATAATGCAATATTTTGGATGTTATCACTTTGCATTCTTTCTTCATCATTTCTAAGTGCACACCAATGTTGCATTCAAGGAAGCCATTAAATGGTAACATATTTTTATAACACTTATTAATCCCTTCCAACCTGCAATGACACCATTGGAAAAAAAAAAAACTATGTTTCTTGGAGGGTTTTTATCATTATTTCCTTGTCTATTTTGTTGTTTGTTTCAAAATGCCAAGCGAATCATGAGGTTGACCCATATATAATAGGTTTTATTTATTTATTCTTTGTGTTCTCCATGTACTGAGCACATTTACATGCAGCACTAGGATCCCATCTTTATTTTCAATGTGTATTCAGTAATTTTAGTTTGTTAATATGCAAAGAAAAACAAAGTATGAACATGTGAAAAATGTCTTTCCATACATTAAATATATATAAAGAATGTATGTTTTTGCATTGATTATCATTTAACGTAAGGTGAACATGGTTTCTATTTTCCTATCTATTTGAATATACAATTGAATTTCCAAACATAGATTGAATATATGGGTGTCATTCTACATATTTTCACCTATAAATGTTAATATTGGTGTTGCTTGCAAATGTGGTCATTACTAGGATGGGTTCATTTTTTGGAGGCATCCTATCAAAATTTGGTTCATGAAGGAATTGTTATCCAAAATTCACCCCTCAAGGTAATTTTGATAACATGCATCAAATTATTTAGTCCCGAGCAAGCAGATTGATTCAAGGCCCAAAATCATGTTTTTGGGGCCCCCTCGGCTTCTCTCTAACTCTCCCATCCAAGAAGAAATCCCAACGAGTTAGAAAAGTGGGAAAAAATGCGAAAAATAAGGTTGCAGGACTGTTTTAAAGCATTTCGGGTCTGAAGGGTTCGGGTCGTACTGAGGTTCATTGTACCAAGCTTGGGGCCGAAAAAATGAAGAAAATCGGCTAAGTCCTAGTCTTGGCAGTCCGGGACAATTGGGACAAAAGTACGTGGAGGATGCGGACCGGCCGATTCGGCTGAAACAGGAGACTTTCGTCCAAGACAGTTTGGGACAGCCGGGCCAAAAGTACGCTGAGGATGCGAACCGGCCGAATTGCCGAAGAACAGTCCATTTCGGGTGGTTCGGAGATATTTGTCCCAGGCGGTCCGGGACAGTTGGGCCAAAAGTACGCGTGGGACGCGAAAAGCCGAAAGAGCCGAGAGCGAATGGAATCTCGCCACATGTCTTCACCGCAAACGGGAACAAGGAAGCCCAAATCGGCTGAAGCAAGAGATTTTTGTCCAGAACAGTTGGGACAAAAGTATGCGAGGGACGTGAAAAGCCGAAGCGGCCGAAGGCAAAGAAGAAAAGTCAATGTTTGACCCGTGAAACTTCAAACGGCCATAACTTTTGACTCCGAGCTCCGATTTTCACAAAATTGGACTTTCTGGAACGAGCACGACGTCCTCTATTTTTAGTGAGGATAGATATATTTAAATAAAAGAAAAATATTTGGCTCTATTCAGTTAATGCTCATTCCCGTCAAATGACAGAAAACGCCTGCCAGACCCAAAATAGCTGCCCGCACTCAGAAGGCCATAACTTTTGTATTTCTCAACGAAATCGCACAAAATTGGTACCGTTGGAATCGTGGCTCCAAGCCCGACGCACAGAAATCAAGAAATTCCAGATTTAATGAGATATTGATTGATATTTTTCACAAAACGTGGCCGGGTTCATAACAGTGTTTTATTTGGTGGTTGGGAGTGCAATTAAGTGGCATGGTCATCATTCTTTCTCTGTGGCAGCACATGGGACAGTATGGGGAGCCTTTTGCAAGTAATTTATAATCATTATACTCCATTTAATGCCTCTTATAGGTGGTTGAAGGACAGATTTCGGGATTTCTATTTTCCCTTCTCTCTCTCCTCTCATTTTCTTATAAATTGGAGTGTTGGGCTCATTGTAAAAGGGAGGTAGTTTTTGTAGCAAAGCTCTGCCAAAATTGCTTTTTGAAGCTAATGTGTTACAGGCCCTTGTTTTGGACTCCTTGCATGGTGATCCAGGCCCTTTTCTTGTAATAGATTGAACTGTGCATATCATGAAGCAATAAAATACAAGTTTGAGGATGTATCTTCCCCTGCTATGTTTTCTTGCATTCTTCTTACCCTTCCAATCTTGGTTACAAGAATATTGTGTCTATTATCATTTTCTTGCAGGGATCCATTATCATTGTGTATGTTTGAAATACTGTTGTGAATGCATTTTTCTAGATTGTGGAGAACTGTCATCACCCCTTCTAATGTGCATTTTGCTTCTTTATCTCACGCATTGGGAGACTACTCTCACACCCTCCTTTTCTGGTGTATCACCGCTTTAGTGTAGGCTTTCATTTTATGCATTCTCTCTCCCTGGTCCCTTGGAAAGTTAGATTAGAATAGTTAGTTTACCCTGCATTAGAGTAGATTGTGGCAGGTAGTTTAGGAGCAAGAACCAGCTTTCTCTGGAGGTCTATCTCAAGTAGCAAGTCCCACAACTTGGAGATAGTACCCATGTTATCCAATCACACCGTGAGCTCAAAAGTGTGCAAATAGAAGGGTGCTGTGATTCGGTGATAACAAGAATGTCATATCGGGAGGGTAGAGGAGAATATCACAATTGTGTCTTTTGTCACCATTAAATTTCAAGAAATCAGAATGCTTCTTTCTACATTTAAGGTCATTTATGACCTTATTTAGGACGTGTTCACTATTTTTTTTGTTGTCATTATTCTAGAAAACAATGAAAATAATAATTATAAACACCTATAAAAAGATAATTGATGTTTTACACATTACCAAAACTTATGCTTTAATATTGATATGATTGAATAAACCAAAAACACTTGTGTAATGATAGGATGTAAATAACTAAATATTTCTTGTTTGTTTTCCAAAACAAAACTACATTACTATGTTCGTATTTTCAGAATGAAGGTTATAACTTCTTATATTCCAATAAATTTATATTTGTGGATATCAATCATATAATAAGGTAGTATAATTTACGTTCGCATATTCTACGAATCTAAATTGTGCCAATATTGAATTCTTCTTCATTTCGGTCAATTTTTTTGCTTCTAATGTTGCTTTGTATTGTTTCATTACTCATTTTGGGGTGTCATTGACATGTTTGTTATGTTTGGTGATGGAAGTTGTGGATTACTTGCATGACATGATTACATTTGGATAATAGAATTGACATGCACGAGACTGAAAGTAGGAAATTGCATGTTTGTTATACTTGTTGTAGAAAATTTCATATTACTTGAATGGGAAAACTTCTTTTGTGTTGTCATAAATTCCATTATTGATGTTGAAGGAAACTACATTTGATTTGTGTAGACACCTATAATTTTTCCTGAGTAATTTAAATGCTTAAATTGAAATAATGATACTCTTCCTTGCAATTTGACGACAAATCATCAAATGGCATTCATTCTATCTTCTATCGTCATCAATTAACTACATTATGCTAGTTAACTAACTTCTCTATCCAGCAAAGATGACAATTAACGACCTTCCATTAATTAAATCCCTTTCTATCCAGATTAATTAATTAATTCTAAATTAATTAAGTTTCCTCCTCTATTAGATAAATAAATCATCATTTATCTAATTTAATCCTTCCTATCCCCTAAATCATGTTAATTCTCTTCTAATTAGCATAATAGGCCCATGCCCCTATTAATTGATCATCTTTGATTAATTATGTACACCCCTAATTCCCATGGGTCACTAAGGAAAAAATTAAACTCTCCTAAGGTTGACTCAACCCTCCGTAAACTCTCCTTATCCACAACTAACCCAACCTTTCTATTATCCCACATATAAAGGGATGTAGAGATGCTTTTATCAACTGGGATATATAAAGACCCCTCCTCCTACCTTTCTAATTACACCTAAATGAGCATAAATCTTATACTATAGTAATTTCATCATATTAGAGAATTCTCCATTAGAGTGGAGCTAAGCATCATCCATTTTCATTCAATCATCCAAGCTATTTTGTGAAGGTCAATGGAGTTAATCAAGAAAGTCTTTTTTGCCATGACTTGATGAACCTCCATCCTCAATCCTCTTGGATCAAGCATCGACTATCAACCCTTTGATAGCTAAAGGATCTACCTAGGTCCATTTCATTGATTTAGCTTTCTAAAGAGTAGAGCAATAAATGTTAGCACGTTAGCTTGAAGTTTATTTTCAAATTTCTAATGCATAGTGTTGATGTTTATTACTTGTTTAGCTCTTATCATGATGGTATATTGATCTAGTTAGCATTGTATTGAAGCTATTAGGTGTAAGATTTGATTTCCTTTTCATTGTTAACTAATTCATGTACACATTTGAGACACCCAGTGGGAGGGGTCCTTAGTCCCTTAGCATTGTAGTTCAATTTTTGTTGTTCTTTCAATCGTTGGCTAACCCTTGATATGCACATGTGTGAAGTAATGTTAAATTTCTTATGATTTTTCTAACTTTGCATGTGTTGAGTCTTATTTAGACTTCATAAGATGCATTAATTGGGTCTTTAATTAAGTACAACATCTTCTTCTCTCCATATAATTTCATCATCAAGTTGCCTTCAATGGGGGATAGCGGCATAAGACATGTCCATTTGCACACTACCACCAACACTTGCTGCCCACTTTCTTGACAATAACATCCCCCACTTGGCAAGGTAGTCAAAAATCACCACATCAAGTTTTAAGTTCCTTCCAGGATAAGATGCAAGTTGCACACCTAGATCTTTGACACATCCCACCATTGGCACCTCTCTAGAGTCCATGGGAATGATCTTCCCATATGCTACTATTACTTTGATACCTAGCTCATTCATGACCTCAAGAGGCATGAAATTACATGAAGCTCTAGAATCAAACATACAATTATGTAACTTGTCTTTAAAGCCAGGCCAGGGTAGTGAAAAATGGATCCACATTCAGCTAGGATTTAACTAAAAGTTCCCAAATAAACCTCTGGTGGTTCCATCTAAGGAAAAGAAGGCCCTTCTAACTGGACTGGTGTGATAGATCGATCATCAAGGATGACTACTCGAAGGCTCCAATCAATATCGAGCTCTGGTCGAGCTCTACATGATTCGGTCGATGGTGTGGAGGAAGTGAACGGGATAGTTTCGTGTATATCCCCAGATAGGGTCATAAGGTGGATGGTGGATATAATTACTTCTATGGACGATCTCTGGCCTAGTAAAGAATTCTCTAGCTCTGTTGACTGCTGTGTCTAACAAGGATAATTGTTTGATAATAATGGGTGGAAGCGGAGTAGACCGAAATACTAGTGTGCGTAGGCCAGTGTCTATGTCTAATTCTCCTATGGATTCGTTAGGCTGTGGGATTTTTGGGTCACAACCCGTAGACCCGTGGTTGTTGTGGACCTGCTATGGTCATGCGTGGGATCAAGTCCTAATCCCTAGTATCCAGTAATCGTACACTTTCTCGGCTTCTATGTTTAGGCTCAATAATTGTGTGATTTTCTCATAATATCTCGCAGGCGTTCGTGCAACCTGGATCCTTAAACTGGTATCTATATCTATGAGAATGTATCCTTCACTTGGCCGTGGGACCAAAGGATCACAACCAAAGGTTTGTTCTCTTTCTAATCCTCCTACAGTCATATATACCTAGGGTAATCTGTAGTTTGGCTGATTCGACCAAAACGTGTGTGCTTGGTCGTCTTCTCTGTTTAACCCGTTTAACTGGGAATTGACTTGTTGCAAGCTTACCGTTGTTCGGAAGACTTGAATCCTAAGATTTTGGTCTATATCAGTTATCGCTGTGATGAGATTGGGCTGAGGCACAATTGGCTCGAATACGTATTCTCTGGGATCCCTAGGTCCCGTGATTGTCATATAAAAGCAATAATATAAGAAAACTATAGTAAAATGAAAATTAACTATTTGCAATATATTTATAATGCATGTGACTTCTCTATTTTTGTATTTTCTGACAAGTTTTAAGAATTTCAAGAGAGCAGCTATTAAATATCTAGAATTTGACAGCTAAACTAATAATTTAAAACAAACAAAATAGCCGAGTGTAGCTATTTGTCTGTGCAATTTGTAGATCTATTCTAAACAATAAAATAGCTTTCCTAATCTATTTGAAAGACCCTCGATCCTACCTCAGAAGTGAGGAATGCATCATAGTTTCTCAGAAACTATCAATCCCCACAACTTCCCTGGCAATATCGAGAGTATAATTAACTGAAATGAAGCAATTAACTACTCTATTTGATATGATTCTAACTATAACTTTGAAAGCTAGAACCTGGATTCCGCAGAATAGTGGCGAATCCGATGGTGTGTATGATCTTGTCCCCTCAGTGTGATCTCCTTGTTCCTTCGTGTTCACGTGGGTCCAGAAAAGCGTGTAATGCTAGCATCAACAGAAGTAGATATTGGGATAAAGGTAGCTCAGGACACTGACTGAATAAAACGTGGGTAGGAGAGGGATAGCGCAAGAGTACAGAGCTTGGCTTATGCAATTCCTAGCGGGATCTATTGCGAGTCATGCAACATAGAGCGTCTAGAACCTAAAACTATCCTGTTTGAGGAGCAAGACCTGCAACTTTAATGGATTCCTAAGCTATTCTACTCCAATGGATTGGATGAAACAACAAAACTGTTTGTACAAGCTGGATATGTGGCTTACCAACAGCTGAACAATTCTAACTAAGCATGTAAAGAATTAAAACTATGGCTTCTAAATAGAATAAAAGACTGAACTATGAAAATGAGAGCATGAAAGTGAATGAGGGGTAGACCTGAGGGGCTGAAGCAATGATAGCATTTGCACAAGATGAGTATGTGGCTTACTAGCTAAGGGGTTGAAGCAATGATAACACTTGCACAAGACGAGTTTGTGGCTTACTAGCTGCAATACAATGCTAACCAAGCATGAAATGAACTATACTATCAACTCTAAGCAAACTAACAGACTAAACTACTGAAAATGAGAAGGTTGGAGCAAGAAAATGGTGGCCATTTGCTTGAGCACAAGCCATCTATTTATAGCATTTGCATTTACCCAAGGTAAAAGCCAAATAGAACTCTTTAAACCATAAACAATGGCCAAACACTATTCCAGGGGACCAAAAACATAAATGCAAGCCGAAGGCAGTAAAAGAAAGCAGGTAAATCGTTGAATTTACATGAGTCGTTTAAAAATAGCCTTCTGGAAAATGCGTAAAGGACCGCCGCTCTGAGCAGGGCGGCGGTTACAGGACCGCCGCCCAGGCAGGGCGGCGGTTTCATAACTGAAGAGAAAAATGCTAAGAAAAGAGGGGAAAAGGAGAAAATAAAGCACGTGGGGGCTAAGTGGAGCATGCGGGATGTTAATGCACACTCGGAGAGCTCTTCTGGATCCTGAACACCTTGCAAGGAGACTTGTATCATCATCGGGGCACTTATTACGTTGTTCTGGCAGTACAGTACCTTACAATTTTGGGTACGTACATATTGCCCCCTCAGAGAAGCGTTTTTAGCCATGAAAAGTCGCAAAACGGTGGGTCTGAGTATGGCGGTCTCAAAATGGGGAGTTAGAAATTATACCTGATACGTCCGTGTGTCAAAATGACGCCGTCCAAAATTCCCGCTACCTGCAAAACGAAAAGAGAACTCAAGTGCAGATAGACACAATAATTTGGAAAATAAACGCTAAAATAATAGGGAAAGAGAACGTACCATTTGCGCGGGGATAGGAACTTACCTCCTTCGGCACTTCAAACCTGTGAAAAAGGCATTTAAACGAATCAAGATGCTATATATATGAAAGTGGGCCCATTTTCCTATTCATTTGCGCGAATCGAATTGATTGTTTTTTAGCTCTGGGACCCACGGTGACGGTTTCTTGCGCGAGTAGAGTTGAAATGTCCGCAGCGAGATAGTGATCATGCCTCCACGTGCGGAACGCCACCCCGCGAGATCACAGGTTGGTTTTCTTTAATTTTGTGTTTTTACCTCTTAAAATTTGAAATGATAGATTCTTTGTAATGGGGGGGTTATTTTCAAAATTGATAGTGTTAAAAGGTCCACCTAGGGGGGGCGCATACTGGGTAAGCCCCGTTTTTAAGTTAAATGGCCATTTTTTGCACTTTTTAGGCATTTTAAGCTTAAAAAGCCGCATGGGTTTTCGGACCACAACCGCCGCCCTTAAGGCGGCGGTTACAAAACCGCCCCTCTGCTCAAGGCGGTGGTTTTGAACAGAATGCAAAAGGACCCCTTTCTTGAGATTGTGTTTGTACTTTTAGCATTTCTACGTGTTTGTATGGTTTTTCTAGTATTGCCTGGATACTAACTTACTTCGTCTTGTGTGTTTTTAGGTGTATGCATGCGAGAGAGGATTACATCAGATGGAGCAGAGAGAGGGAGTGTGACTGGCTCCCAGGGGTATTAGATGCCCTCTCACAGAATGAGGAGGACACACTTCAGAGGGCTAGCATATTGCGCATATCGCGCGTGCCCCATGTTGCACCATCTAGTCACATCCTTTGTGACTTTTTCTCATACTGGGATGTAGATCGGAACACTTTCCGATTGCCAGGGGTCCGCGGTGAGTGGACCATTACATTGGAGGACGTCTACCGCATTCTGGGGGTCCCGATCATCGGGAGGTGGCTCACTTTAGAGATAGCAGGCTCACGGGCACAGATTGCACAGTGGGCCGCATATATGGGAGATGTAGTTATCTCCACAGGGTTGAAGAAGGGGGTGAGAGTTCGATCTATTCCTTCTTTGCCTATCCCCGTACTTCGTCAGGCCATCATGGGGATCCTTGCCTCGAGATTGATCGAGGACAAGGGAGGTGACACGTTATTATACTGTTGGGCCCCCATCATTACACATATAGAGGGGCATGGTCGGATATACGCTTGGGGTGCAGATATTCTTGGGACCACCTACCATGACCTATACAGGGTGGTCCATCTATAGAGGAAGTCACTGAGCCACCCGACTCTAGTCATGAGTTGGGTCTATGAGCATTTCATCCCTTATGGTAGGGGTGTGGAGGTGGCAGATCCTGGGGCTATGAGGGCAGCCAGATGGACGGACATGTCGGTGCTTAGAGCACCTCATCAACTAGTTGCATCACTCACTACTGCAGAAATGGAGGTGACACCGTATCAGCTTATGGTTGGTGTATGGGGCGTGGAGGCTCTTACCTTGATCTCCTGCCATACTACAGGGCAGCTTATTGATCGAGTGGGACGATTGGAGGTGCACCCTTTTGGCCGAGTTCCTCAGCAGTTTGGCTTACCATATACGGGTATGCTTCCCCCAGTGGCGCCAGTTTATAGATTAGTCCGTAAGGCCAGAGGGGGGCCTAGAGGCCGAGGTTGGACAGTGGTCACTCCTGGCATTCCTATTGCAGCCAGGAGGATAGTTCATGCTGGAGGGAAAGCCAGTGCGCCTCAGGCACCTTTGCTTCGGATTGCTGCGGGTCCTGCTCATAACAGCGATGACCCTATTGGTATTGACTCTAATTCTGAGGAGTTCACAGAGGGAGGGTCAGAGGAGGAGACCGATGAGAGCGATCCTGAGTGGCATGACACTCAGGACATTATGCAGGCAGAGAGGGCTGAGCAGAGTGCAGAGAGGGTGACTCTGGTTTCAGAGGAGCCACTCTCCCAGGGCCATGGCAGAGAGGATGAGTCTGTTGCGGGGTGATACGTTGCCCCCGCCACAGGAGCAGCCCCTCAGTTAGCAGCAGCATCTGCGGCAGGTGCTGGCCCCAGTGACTCATCCTGGAGGCCCGGTGATCCTAGTAAGTTACCCTTTCTCCTTTTTTAATGTTTGTTTGTAGACTCTCCTTAGTTGTTATCGTGTATTTTCTAATTTCTTGTTTGGTTTCTAATTCTCTTTCCTCCTTGTTTGCAGATACTGTTGATGAGTGGCGCAATTTGATTCGTAGGGTATGTACTGATACCCTGATGATCCCTATGGAGAGGACCCGTGCAGAGCTGTCCGTGGATGCTGGGGAGCCTTCAGCAGCTGGCAAACATACTGATGTCTTCGCTCCTGTTTGGCACGTGGCCAGGATGGTGTTAACCCTCAGCACAGAGTTAGCGGGCTATAGGACAGCTGAGCACCTAATGAGGAGCCATTCTTGTGGTGAGACTGCGGCTGTCCCTCGGGACCCTGAGCCCTCCATTCATTCAGAGCGCCGACATTGCCAGAGTCCTAGGCGAGGGCATGCAACTTCGGAGGGGTCGCGTAGGGATTGAGAAGCCACTTGGCTCTCATTGACTTTGTTTTACATATTCTTTTGTATATCACGGGCTCTTTGAGCATTTTGACCATGCATAGTGCATGATGGCATTGTATATAAACATTGATTATTTATATATTTGCTTTTTTTCTGGATAAAAATCTTGGCACTCATGGTTTCCTTTCTATTTCTAGTTTCTCCATGTATACTACGATGTATGTTTATATGATTTTTAGAATGTATGCAATGGTGAACAAATGATGTAAATGTTTTACTTTCTTTTGTATTTCATGATGCTAATATATGATGATGTAGATATAATGTGATGTTGATTCTTAGTTTCTATAAGAAACCTTTGGATACCTCATGTTTGTTTTTGGCAAAGTGATGAAAATAAATCAGTATGATGAACAGATAAGCCTGCCTCTACTCCCAACTCCACGTAACTAGTAAGATGCGAGGGATTATCACCAAAATTTGGGAAGGGGCACAAGTTATGAGGTGAAGTGAAATGATAGTGAAGAAAGACAGACAAAGCTTTGGCGGAACCAAATTAGGATACCACAAGTCTACCCTACTCGAGTGACTTCATAGTTTTGGATGCAACTTGCTTTACAGTTTATCCAGACTTAGATCCGTAGATGGCCACATAGTAGAGAAAATCTGGGTTTTTAGGATTTTAATTCTCTTGGGATTTTGAACACCTGATTCATTTGTTTTTGACTCAAAGTTCCAAAGTTTGAATTGTTTGTGTATGACCTTTTGTATTTGTTTGTCAAGAGGACCCCCTACACTTTGCCCCATGCTACTAGTAAGAAGCGTGGGTTTATCACCATGGGCAAAACGTAGGTGAGTAAGGGCATTTCCATCCTTTCCCAACCCTACGTCACTAGTAAGAGATGCAAGCTCATCACCGAAGGTTGGTGGGGCAGGGAAATGTGTAAAATTAAAATTTTCTGTTTTGATCAACGTTTGACTTGTTTATTTGAGTAAAATGTCAGTATGTGCTTATTTCCAAAGAGATATATATATGGGATAGATGTGACACCATGAAGCTTTTAGAACAGACCATAGGCAAAACACCTACCCTAGGAAGAAACCAAAAGTGAGAATAAACTTGCAGATCTTGGTATGGTTACCGTTAAGACTTCATCCTATCTAACTTTATTTGATAAAATGATCTTGAGATATTTTGTTGATATCGTGAAAATGGAGAAGTATGATTAAAGAATGTATGCCAACAACATAATGAGTTTGTAATGAATTGCTTTGAATAGATTCCTTGATCACAATTTGTGTACAAAACAAGTGGACAATATGATCCTAATCTATATGAAAATGTAATGTAGATAGTCATATAAGTAGTGCTCGTTGCTTATGCATAGAAATGCTTGAGGTGTAGGGAATTGACTGTTTCGCCAAATTCCTCACCTTCTAGCGTACATAAGAGGTATGCACCATTTCCATAGTTCTTTGTGACTCGATATGGGCCCAACCATTTGGGCCGGAACTTTCTTCCTTCGCCGGTCTTCCCATCAATCCAGCTGTCTAGCCTTAGAACTAGATCACCTTCATATATATCGCGTTCGTAGAATTTCTTGTTATATTGCCAGCACATCCGGTCGGCATAGATTCTATGTCGCTGTTCAGCATCCAACCTGGTTTCATCTAGGCTCTCTAGTTGGGAAAGACGTGCTTCTCTGTAAGCGTCTTCATCCAGAATTCCTTGTAATGAAATGCGGAGACTGGGTATTTCAACTTCGAGTGGGAGAACTACCTCTGCCCCGAATACTAGCGAGAAAGGAGTTGCTCACGTTGGTGTTCTTATTGAGGTTCGGTGGGCCCATAAGGCCGGATATAACTTCAAGTGCCAATCTCATTTGTTTTCTTTTACCGTTTTAAGGAGAATGGCTTTCAGTGTTTTATTCGTCGCTTCAGCTTGTCCGTTGGCTTGAGGGTAATACAAGGAAGCCATGTGATGACTTATCTTAAATTTACTGCATAGTTCGTGAACCACTTCATTCTTAAAATAAGTTCCATTATCGGAGATGATGATTTGTGGGATACCGTACCTGTAAATGATTTGGTTCAAAATGAACTTGGCGATTACAGAACCAGGTACAGTAGTAAGAGGCATAGCCTCTACCCATTTGGTAAAATATTCAGTGGCCGTGATTATAAAATTATGGCCATCTGTGGATGAGGGAGAGAATTTCCCTATTAATTCTAGGCCCCATGTAGAAAAGGGCCATGGAGTAGCGATTGGTTGCAGAGCTTGTGCCGGCATGTGGATCTCATGAGAGAATTCTTGGCATTTATGACACCTACGTACAAACTCTATTGCATCATGTTCTAGAGTTGGCCAGAAATAGCCCATTCGATGTATTTTTCGAGAGGTGGCATGGCCACCGAACTGGCCTCCACACAATCCACTGTGGGATTCATAGAGAATCTTCTTGGATTCTTCTGTGTCGACACATCTTAGGAGCATTCCATCGAACACTTTTCAATAGAGCACTTTCTCTATAATGACGTATTTGGCTATGATAATACGTAACCGTCTTCTTTGTTGTGGTGTAGCTCCTTCTGGATACGTGTGATCCATGATATAGTTAATTATATCAGCGTACCAGGGACACTCAGAGATAGAGGGTCGTGTTTCAATGTAGTATACGCACTCATCTGGGAAATCTAAATCTACTAGATCACCTCCATCTAATGGGTTATCTGCTAACCAATCCGCAATGATTTGTCCTTTAACTGACTTCTGATTTACAAATGTTAATTCGAATTCTCCCATTAAGGTTATAAAACGTCCAGCCTTTTTAGACAAGGATCCTTGTGTGAGGAAAGTTCGTAAGTGATCTGTTTTTATCATGACCCTTGTTTGTTGATTTAACATGTAATGTCTAAGGCGCTTGGTCGCAAAGACTATGGCGAGACATTCTCGTTCCGCTTGTGTATAGCGTGTTTCATAGTCGAGCAGTGTTTGGGCTGATGAAATAAATCGCACGTTCTCTCTTGTCATCATCCTCTTGGGCCAACATACAAGCTAATGAGACATTGGTAGCTCGTGAGTATAAAATTAACGGGCGATCTAGCTTAGGTGGCATTAGCGTTAGTGGTGATAACAAGAAATGCTTAACTACTTCAAAAGCTTCATTGCAGTCTTCGGTCCAATCAATGCTATAGTCTTTCTTGAGTAAATTGTTGATTGGATGAATGGCGAAGCTCAAGTCTGGGATGAATCTTCGGATTACACCTAGCTTTCTAAGAAATGACCTGATTCCAGATTCGTCTGAGGGTGGAACCATTTCGAGAACAGCCCAAATTTTGGTTGGGTCAACATCTATGCCTCGTGACAATATGATGTAACCTAGGAGCTTCCCTCCCGTTACACCAAAGATGCATTTCTCTGGATTTAGCATGACTCCATATTCTATCAGACGTGAGAAAATGATACAGAGTACTTTTGGATGGTCACAACGCTTCTTGGCCTTAGCCAACAAGTCATCTAAGTAGGATTCCACGATTTTATGAATTAGATCATGAAATATATATGTCATAGCCCGCTGGTATGTAGTACCAACGTTTTTGAGACCGAATGGCATAACAGCGTAGCAATAGGTTCCCCAAGGAGTTATAAACGTGGTTTTAGCTTGATCTTGCTCAGATATTTTTAATTTGATTGTATCCCGAGAATCCATCCATGAGGGATAAAATTTCAAACCCAGCTGCTGCGTC
The DNA here is from genome assembly GCA_019776745.2 of Taxus chinensis. NCBI lineage: Eukaryota > Viridiplantae > Streptophyta > Pinopsida > Cupressales > Taxaceae > Taxus > Taxus chinensis. The sequence continues at coordinate 554,573,572 of CM034155.1, forward strand.
AACAATGACATCAATAGATGGCAACGGGAAGTCGTCCTTAGGACACGCTTTGTTAATGTCTTGGAAATCTATGCAGATACGTATCTTCCCATTCTTCTTGAGAACGGGAATGATGTTAGATATCCATTGGGAGTAGTCGACTGGTTTGATGAACCCTACCTGGAGGAGTTTTATTACCTCCTCTTTTACCATGAGAGCTACCTTGGGTTTCATGGGTCTCGATTTTTTCTTAATACCGGCTTTGCATCATATTTAGTGACGAGGTTGTGCACCACGATGTGGGGTGCGACTCCCTGTCATTTCCTTATAATTAAATGCAAACGCCTTCTGATGTTCTTTGAGGATCCGAATGTGTATTTCTACTTCCTCTAGGGTTAACGAGGACCCTAGTTTCAATATTATTTGGTTCGTGTTCTGTTCCGATGTTGACATCGATTGTTTCTTCGATCAAAGAGGCATTACCCTCTTCGAACTCCGGCGGTGCTAGGGGTGAATCCAGATCATCCCCATTTTCTACTGCGTATATGCTAGGTTCCATTTGTGAGGGAAAATCCATCATGGGATTTCCGAAGTAGGAAGACGAATGCGGAATTAAGGATAAGTCTAGCATATGATAGGAGAGATGTAGTGCTGCATAGGCGTTTAAGTAATCCAAAGTAGCCACATCACTATTGACATGATCTAGAATGGTAGGTTCACCTCCGTTTAAAAGGGGATTTGTCGTCGTTTTTATCAATGGTTCATCACGAATGGACACCGTAAAATGAGTATCCTCTAACTCATTGCTTGGAGTAAAACGTGATGCTGAAGTTGTTATTGAATCGGTGAGAAGATTTTTCTCTCGCGGGATTGCTTCAATGGATATGAAGTTAAACGTCTTGCTTAATCTAATACAGCTTTTTTGTAAAGTTGTAAGTGTTCGGCTTTGGTTTCATATACTTCAGAAACTTGGTTTGTCACTAATTACGAGCCTCCTAAGACTCTGATGTTATCAACTCCGATTCTCTTGGCTAAGGTGAGGCCAAGGAGGAGGGCTTCGTACTCAGCGCCATTTTTTGTGCATTTGAACTTTAGTTTAAAGGAAAATGGCAGGACTTTCTCCTCAGGTGAAGTAAGAATTATACCTGCCCCTGCCCTGTAACGGCACCTAGCTCCATCAAAATGGAGAGTCCAATACTTAGCTGGGAGTATAGATGTTGGGGTATCTGGTGCATTTGCGCATTCTATTTCCACCATGCAGAGATACTCTGACTGGCAAAGAACCAACACCTAGGGAATATCCTATGCCTACTAAATCAAAAGGTAAGAACATTGGTAGATCTTGTTCTATTAACTCAATGATTTTTGCAGTAGTTCCTAATGACAATGTTTCTATAGTGTTTTGTCTTATCTTTGGGGGTTGGGGTTGTTTTGTCTATGCTCACAGTTTCAAGCTCTGTCGCAGGTACCAACTTTTCTTTTGTTTTTGCGTCCGGTAGGTTTATTAAGTTGATTTGTTGGGAGTTCAAACTCCGAGTGTACGCCTGGTTTCTTTTTTAAGTCAGCTAGGTGTACATCAAATGGTTTTGGATCACCTTTGGCCACAAATACCTTTCCTAAATGTAAAAACCTTACTTTCTTGAAATAGTGTAGAAGGGATTGCCTTCGTGCGGTGTATCCATGGTCGGCCGAGGATCATATTATAGTTAGTTTCCCGATCTATAATATAAAACTCAGTCAAAATGGTTTTGGGTCCTAAGGTGACTGGTAGTATTATAGTTCCAACCGAGGTGGCTTTAATACTATCATAGCCCCTTAATGTATTTCGAGTCGTAGAACAATTGGTTTCTCCATACCCTAGCTTTTGAAGGAAAGAGAAGGGGACTATGTTAACTGCCGCCCCATCATCAACCATTGCTTGTTTTACGTAGTTATTATAAACCCATACTTGTAAATCTAAAGTCGGATCACCTCGACGTGCGATCTCAGCATCCGTGGGCATTTTGTTTATCTCGAATATGAATTCGACGTCCCTAGCCGCTTGTCCCGAAGGATGAACATCAAAGTCTATATGGTTCACCAGTGTTTCAGGAGGTGGAGTGATATTAATTAGATGACCTAAACCTAGTGCTTCTAAAAGAGTAGCCTTGTGGGCAGGAGAGTTCTTTAGTAAGTCTAAGAATGAAATGTGTGAGAAGGTCTTTGTTAGGTCGTTAACTAAATCGTAGGCACCCACAAGTTTTGTTACGATTTGTTGGATGTTAACCGTTTCTGGCAGGTGGTTTGGACTTGGCTGAGAGAAATACTCTCGCATCCTTGTTATGGATTCGATGGGTAATTCAGCGTCTAACTCCACTAAACTGACCACTTTAGGTCATGGTTTACTTCCTAGTTGGGGTGCAACTAATGGATTTAGCGAAGTCGAGGCTTCATGATCATTGTTTCCTGTTATTGCACCCTTGTTCGTCCCAGTTGGATTTAGCCTGCTGTTATCACGATTTGGGAGCAGATCGTTAAAGATCTTCAGGGGTGGGTTTTGAGGGGAAACTGTCCCTGAAAAGGTATTTGACGTTGGTGACGTAGGATCTGCTAAGAACATATCCATGAATTTTTTTTTTTTCATCTGACAAATGTTGCATGAATTTATTGTAGTCACGGCACGTTCTAGTGTCATGGGCCTCGAATTTTGTGAAAACCAAAATATGAGTTAGGATTGTAATTCCTAGTTTTTTGGTTTGATGTGTATTGTGGTCTGTAATTTTGATCAAACCATTGCCTGTCAAAATTTTGTGTTTGTTGTCTTTGGTTTGAATTCTGGTCTTGATACCTAGTTGAACTTTGGCTTGGACCCTGCATGGGATTTCGCCGTTGTTGTTGTTGTTGTGGATGGTTAAAATCCACTGTATTGATTGTCGAGGTAAAGTTGTTGTTTCGTTGATTGTTTATTTGTGATGGAGTATTGACAACATTTACCTTCTTGGGCTGGTCGGTTACTCCATCTGTTGTCACCCCCCCGATTTTTGTTAAGGATTTTAGGTCCTTGATTGACATTTTTGGTAGTGGGATAATTTGTAGTACTCTGATTGGGGGCGATTAACCTCCCATTTGCTCCATATGTTTTGTGACCACTATCAATTGCCACTTGATCTATTCGGAGAGTGCTTTCAAGTACTTCATCGTAAGTTCTTAATGGGAACTTCTGGACTTCTTCCTTCACTAATCTGCTAAGCGAATGAAGGAATAAATCGTATAGTTCCATTTGATCCATGTTTGGAGCACTTGCCGAAGAATAAATAACTGTACGCCATCTCTAGATGAAATGGGCGACAAATTCGTTATGTTCTTGTTTGATGTGTAAGAATTTCCTGATTCCTGTTCTTAATAGTTTGTTCATGTTGAAGGCCTTGATGAAATCTGACATGAGTTGTTTGAATGAATGTATAGAAGCCTCAGGTATTCTATAATACCAATCGAGAGCAATTCCTTCCAAGGTCTTTGGGAATATTTTAGCAACAACCCCATCCCATGGGAGTAGCTCTCGAATGGCTGTAGCGTAAGCTTTGATATGCGCATTCGGATCTCCCTCACCTTTGTATTTGGGCAAATCGAGAAGAGGTCTTAGAAGCATGACGCTTCGTATGGTGAAGTCTAAGGGCTCTTTTAAATATTCTGAGTAGGTCCCTATTGCATATGTTTCGACCATTGATGGTGCCTGTTGCGGAAGTGGCGTTGGAATGGGTTGTTGATATGGTGTAGCGTACACATTGGCAGGGGCGTAAGGAAGCCCCTACGTTTGAGCAAACATGCCAGGAGAGGAGAACATATCCCCTTGTGGCGATTTGGAGTACATGTTTACGTATGACGGGGGACTGTCCAGGAATGGATTGTTCTGTACTAGACCGAGAGGAATAGTGTTAGAGATGGTGGGTCTAGTTGGCGTTTGTTGTAAATACTGAGGAGTCATACCCAACGTGCCTACTCTTGTGAGGAGATCTACTTGGCTAGGATGGAGTGGAGGATTAGAACTCCATGTTTGCATGAGTTGCGATTTTTGACTTGTTTGAGCAAGTTCTAACCCTCTAACCCTTTCTATTAGAGTTGAAATGACTTCATTTGGTGGGGTCACGACATTATACCTTGGTGGCGTTTGTATATCATGGTTTTGTATGGGTCTATGATATCCTGTTATGAACTGATTGGTATCCTGCCAAGTTTCCCCGAGGGTATTTTCTATATGATGTGGTATGGAGGTACTTTCTCGAAAAGAAACCTCAGGTTGTGTATGTAAACCTCCTATAGGTGGGTACATACTTCGAGAATGTTGTTCATTCCTGGCATAAACGTACCGAATATTCATCATCTAGACCTTGGTATAAATCTGATTGTCTACTAATTTGTGGTCTAAGTAGCATCTAAAGAGATGAACCAGATTCTCCGGTGAACGTCATATTGTTTGAGCCTGAAGGCTCTGTTTGTTGTATTTGAGCAAGTTGTTCCAACCCCTATGTTTGGAAGGATGAGCTATATCTGATCCTTGGAGTTTGTGTTGATAACTGATTAGCTGAGTAGTTGTCTCCCCACACTGAGAGTGAGGGTGATGATTGTCTATTCTGTTGGGCGTAGTATGCCTCAAGACCTAAGAGGGGTCTGCCATGTGCATCGAATCCCGGACATATTCGGGGGGTATATGAATACCCGTAGAATAATGGGAGCAAGAAAAAATGATTGCGAAAAGTTAATGAGGTACAGAAGGTGAAACAGTTGTTTGTTTCACGTCGGGTTTCACCAATTTTGTACGCTGGAAAAAGCAACAAGCGAGCATAAGAATCTACAAGTAACTCTTCCGCGTACCCGACCTCTCGAGGTCATGCCGAGACAGCCGGTGGGGATGGGATATGTATGGAATACAAACAACTTAGTTATGCAATCTAATGTCCTCAATACACACTAGTGGAATTTGCGAATCTAAGGTAAAGAAGACCCTTCTAACCTGAACTGGCGTGATAGATCGACTCAGCAAGGATAACTGCTCGAAGGCTCCAATCAATATCGAGCTCTGGCGTGATTCGGTCTATTGGTAGTGGAATACGTGGAAAGTGACCCGGGATAGTTTCGTGTATATCCCCAGATAGGGTCATAAGGTGGATGGTGGATATAATTACTTCTATGGACGATTCTCTGGCCTAGTCCAGAATTCTCTAGGCTCTCTTAGCTGCTGTGTCTAGCAAGGATAATTGTTCGATAATAATGGGTGGAAGTGGAGTAGACCAGAATACTAGTGTGCGTAGGCCAGTGTCTATGTCTAATTCTCCCTATGGATTCGTTAGGCCGATGGGATTTGTGGGTCACAATCGTAGACTCGTGGTTGTTGTGGACCTACTATGGTCATGTGTGGGATCAAGTCCTAATCCCTAGTATCCAGTAATCGTACACTTTCTCAACTTCTATGTTTAGACTCAATAACTGCGTGATTTTCTCAGAATATCTTGTAGGCGTTCGTGCAACCTGGATCCTTAAACTGGTATCTATATCTGTGAGAATGTCTCCTTCACCTGGCTGTGGGACCAAAGGATCACAACCAAAGGTTTGTTCTCTTTCTAATCCTCCTACAGTCATATATACCTAGGGTAATCTGTAGTTGGGCTGATTCGACCAAAACGAGTGTGCTTGGTCGTCTTCTCTGTTTAACCCTTTTAACTGGGAATTGACTTGTTACAAGCTTACCGTTGTTCGGAAGACTTGAATCCTAAGATTTTGGTCTATATCAGTTATCGCTGTGATGAGATTGGGCTGAGGCACGATTGGCTCGAATACGTATTCTCTGGGCTCCCTAGGTCCCGTGATTGTCATACAAAATCAATAATATAAGCGAACTATAGTAAAATGAAAATTAACTATTTGCAATATATTTATAACACATGTGGACTTCTCTATTTTTGTATTTTCTGACAAGTTTTAAGAATTTCAAGAGAGCAGCTATTAAAATATCTAGAATTTGACAGCTAAACTAATAATTTAAAACAAACAAAATAGCCGAGTGTAGCTATTTGTCTGTGTAATTTTGTAGATCTATTCTAAACAATAAAATAGCTTTCCTAATCTATTTAAAAGACCCTCGATCCTACCTCAGAAGTGAGGAATGAATCATAGTTTCTCAGAAACTATCAATCCCCACAGCTTCCCTGGCAATATCGAGAGTGGAATTAACTGAAATGAAGCAATTAACTACTCTATTTGATATGATTCTAACTATAACTTTGAAAGCTAGAACCTGGATTCTGCAGAACAGTGGCGAATCTGATGGTGTATATGATCTTGTCCCCTCAGTGTGATCTCCTCATTCCTTCGTGTTCACGTGGGTCCAGAAAAGCGTGTAATGCTAGCATCAACAGAAGTAGATATTGGGATAAAAGGCAGCTCAGGCCACTGACTGAATAAAACCGCGGGTAGGAGAGGGATAGCGCAAGAGTATAGAGCTTGGCTTATGCAATTCCTAGCGGGATCTATTGCGATTCATGCAACATAGAGCATCTAGAACCTGAAACTATCCTGTTTGAGGAGAAAAACCTACAACTTTAATGGATTCCTAAGCTATTCTACTCCAATGGATTGGATGAAACAACAACACTGTTTGCACAAGCTGGATATGTGGCTTACCAACTGCTGAACAATTCTAACTAAGCATGCAAAGAATTAAAACTATGGCTTCTAAATAGAATAGAAGACTGAACTATGAGAGCATGAAAGTGAATGAGGGGTAGACCTGAGGGGCTGAAGCAATGATAGCACTTGCACAAGATGGGTATGTGGCTTACTAGCTGCAATACAATGCTAACCAAGCATGAAATGAACTATACTATCAACTCTAAGCAAAATAACAGACTAAACTACTGAAAATGAGAAGGTTGGAGCAAGAAATGGTGGCCATTTTCTTGAGCACAAGCCATCTATTTATAGCATTTGCATTTACCCAAGGTAAAAGCCAAATAGAACTCTTTAAACCATAAACAATGACCAAAACACTATTCCAGGGGACCAAAAACATAAATGCAAGCCCAAGGCAGTAAAAGAAAGCAGGTAAATCATTGAATTTACGTGATTCATGTAAAAATAGCCTTCTGGAAAACGCGTAAAGGACCGCCACTCTGAGCAGGGCAGCGGTTACAAGACCGCTGCCCAGGCAAGGCGGCAGTTTCGTAACTGAAGAGAAAAAGGCTAAGAAAAGAGGGTAAAAGGAGAAAATAAAGCACGCGGGGGCTAAGCGGAGCATGCGAGATGTTAACACACACTCAAAGAGCTCTTCCAGATCCCGAATACCTTGCAAGGAGACCTGTATCATCATCAGGGCACTTATTATGTTGTTCCGGCAGTACAGTACCTTACAATTTTGGGTACGTATAGTTCCCTTATTGAAAGCAAGTAGCAAAGCTTATATACAAATGTACAAATTTAATCTTGAGGCTAGATTTCTAACATCTTGAAATGCCTTTTTACCAAAATATCTTATTAATACAAATGAATGGAAGAACTGAAGAAAGGCAAGAGCAAAATATAACAATACTTTCAGGAAATATAAATAATAGAGTATAACCTTATACGTACTGAGCAAAGGTGATACAGAACAAAATCATTCTTATTCATAGCATAAGATATCATTCCATAGACACAAATTTCTAGAAATCATATCAATAAGAACAAAAAGTTTCTTATTACAGAAGATAAATGATCCACATATTTAAGGAAAGCAAGAAGAGACAATAGATGAAGATAGAGAGAAAGGGGAAATTCTTCTGTACTGATTGTTTTCAATTCTATTTACTCTTCAAAAGTATCAGAGTCCAACATTTACAATGAGCCAAGCTCTTACATTTATAGATGAAGTGAAAAGAGGAGAAGAAGAGAAGGAAGAAAATATGATTTGGAATCTCAACTACCAATCATCAATGCCCCTACAAATCCACCTACAATCTATTAAATTTGGTTCTTCATGTCTTTTGCGTGCTGAAGAAGGAAGGATGGAAGATCAGATCAAATCTAATCTATTTTAAGCAATCAGATCACGTATTAATGGCATGCAATACGTTTTCCATATTCTCAGCCATCAAATTCTACTGAAAATAATATTTTATGTTTCCATGGCGATAGGTGAGAGACTTGACAGCCTAAAAAATGGCAGACTCGATCATTAACGGTGGTGGGTGAGTAACAGGTGTCAGGAGCTCTCCAAAAATTCCTTTTCCGCTCAATTTCAAGCTCCTGGTTGAAATACATGGTTATATGAAGGTGTGGGGTCAGGTGTTTAACGCGAGCTCACAATATGCAAAAGGATCTATCCATATAGGGGCGATGTGGTGACCTTGTGCCTCTTAAGATTTTTCCCCCCTCCTTTTACTCCTGAAGTTGCACCGAACTGACATGTGGCACTGTCCATGGGCCTACTCCATTTCCTTTGTATTCTGTCTAAGTCCTTCCCATTGGCAGAAATGTTCTTCCTAACCTGAGACACATGGAGGGCAAGCGCACGTTAGGAACTACCCCCTAAACTTTGCTTTTGAAAGGCCATGGATTAGACATGTGGAGGCTTCCATAGAATCAGGGCTTTTGAACGAACGGCTCTATCCCCTCTTGGTTCTGACCACATGGAGGGCCTATGTACATTTAGGGACCGCCTCCAGATTTTAACCTTGAAGATACATTGAGCTGACGCGTGGAAGTTTCCTTCAGCCTGTCCCGAGCTTGGAATTTTCAACTGTCGGTGTCCCCTTTTCGTACCTGGGACGCGTGGAGGGTTGACGCTAGTTTAAGGTCTCTCTTTGTGCCACGCCTTTGAAGTTGCACCGATGAGGCACATGGAGAGTCTACGCTCACTTAGGATCTTTCTTTGAACTTGGCCTTTGGAGGTGCACCGTTGGGACGCTTGGAGGCTTCCACCAGCTCTTTATACTTAGCCAATTCAACGGTTGGCTTTGTCTTATCAAACTTTGACCACGTGGAGGTACTGCACACATTTGAGGTCTTTGTGTTTGTGCACCATACCAAAAGTGTACCAAAGAGACACGTGGCACCTGAGTGGTAACAAAGTCGTGACTCACTTTATAATTTTACTTCTTTTGGAAACAAGGCTCAAACTCTCAAAGTTCTCCACCGACCCGCTTCCCCGTTTTGACTTTTCAACGCGAGCTCAAGACCCCAGCGGATCTGTGGAGCATTTTATAACTTTTAACTCAATTTTTGCAAATAAAACCAAAATTCCCATAATGCTCCGATGGCCCGCATTCCCGTTTTGACTTTCGATGCGGGCTCAACATTTGAATTTGTCCCTTGGCATGAGCAGGGCCGCGGTTCACTTTATCACTTTATGCCTTTTATGGAAACAAACCAAAAATTCCTAAAGTGTCCCGACAACCCACCTCTCCACTTTGAATTTTCAACAAATATTCAATACATGGCTTCAGCAGAGTTGCGGATCATTTTTGTAACTTTACTCCTTTTTGCAATAAAGTAAAAATCTTCAAAGTCTTCCGATGATCCGCCTTTCTGCCTTAGCTTGATTCGCCCAATCAGGATCCTTTGGGGCCATGAAGACAATTTGACACTTTTGCAAAATTAACAAAAAATGATAAGTTTACAAAATAATCTACCATGCTGCATCCAATTAGAGATGTCCACATACTCGTGGATGCTAGGTCTAAAAATTGACAGGGAAGATACGCCCGTCATTCACAAATGTAGAAAAAATTACAGAGGAGGGGAAACTCCACCATTTACACCTGAATTTCAAATTGTTCTCCATGGAAAGAGAAACTACAAACAATACAAGGCTTGACATGATCCACAACCAAAAGAGAAGGATTGATAATTTCATTCGAATGAAAGAAACAATTTTCAAGCATCTAGATGGGAAGACATAAATTTTATCAAACCATGCGGACTGCAAGATTTTAAATTAACAGGGAAAGATTTTAAATGAGCACTAACTTCTTCAAAGCACAAATTTTTCTATCCCTCCAGACTTCTCAATCTACTGAAACATCTCTCAAAGGCACAAACTCAAAATTTTTGAAACTTGACTTGAAAAACGAGGGGGATTTTGAGTGTGATAACAATTGGCTCTTTCTAGGGATGACTTGGCTTGGACAGAGGAACGAGGCAAGATCAAGAACTCAAAAAAAACTCTAGGAAAGTAGACTAGTTCCTTATCCATTGGGAAAATAGAGTCACAGGTGAAGCAATACAGAAGAAAACAAACATGAAAGGGAAACAAACCAAAAAGGAAAAACCAAAAACAAAACACCACACACAGTATATACAAAAGGACTACCTAATCACCTATGACTTGAACAACTTCAAATATTTCCCACTATAAGGAAGTGGGAGAGAGGATCCATCCATATAATCCAAGTAGAAATAATTTTATCCAATAAAGTGTCTGATTTTAAAAGGACCAAGCCAAAGAGAATCAAACTTACCATGGCTTCCTCGAGGTTCATGTCTTTTGTCTCACAGCAGAACAATGTCTCCCACTTGAAAATCTCTAGGCCTAGCCTTCTTATCAAATAAAGCTTTCACCTTCAGTTGATGAGCTGAGATTCTATCAAAAACTTACAACGTGTCTTCACCCAACTTCTAGAGACACATGATCCTCTTGTCTAAGGAACTGATGAAACTTGTATCTTCAATAGCCTTCATTAAGTGAAAGGCTAGTAATTCCACTGTTACTAGCAGCTGAGCTTCAACACCATACACCACCTGGAATGGAGACATCCTAATTGCTCTTTTGGGTGTAATTTTATCTGCCTAGAGAGCATCATAGATATTTTTGTGCCAATTCCTTTGAGATTCATTGAAAATTTTCTGAACGATGGTTACCAAATTCTTATTTGTTGATTCTTCTTGTCCATTCCCTTGAGGATAATAATATGAAGATTGAGCAAGTGAAATTACATAGCCATAGCAGAAATCCATCATCTCAAAAGAAGAAAAAATGGAAGCATTATCAGTCACAATCTTGTTTAGTACCCCAAACCTTATGGAGATGTTCTCTTTGATGAAATTACACACCACCTCAGAAGTAGTGCTTTTGACTGGAACAACCTCTACCCACTTTGTGAAGTAATCTGTAGCATTTAGTACGTGAGTATGCCCAACACTAGAAGGTGGGTTAAGATTTCCAATGAAATCCAATCCCTACTGTTGAAAAGCCTCATCAATCACTACTGGTTTGAGTGGTAAAGCAACCAACTTAGGTCTCCCAACAAAAGTCTAGCAGGCTTCACACTTACCTACCCATTTTGATGCATCTCTAAAAAATATATGCCAATAGTACCCTACATGAAGGATCTTATGGGCAGTGACAATAGAAGAGAAATTCCCTCCATAATCCTGATCATGAAAAGCTGAAAACAACTTCTTTTGTTGCTCTTTGTCCACACATTTAAGGAATCTTCCATCTATGCCTCGCTTGAATAAAGCATTTTCCCATAATACATACTATGAAGACCTTAGCTTAATATCTCTCTTTTCCTTTGCACTCAAGTGGGATGGACACTCTCCATAAGTAATAAAATGTGCAATACCAGCATACCATTCATCTTTTGAACTGAGAAAGAGGACTACAGGAACATTAATTGCTTCATTGGACAATTCTACGTCAGCTCCTTCAGCAATAAGCCCACATACACCTTTACCCCGGACTAGCTTAGTTGGCTTGATATCAAGGTCATATTCTTGGAAATTTTCCACCCAATTTCCTCTCTTAGTTCCAAACTCCTGTTGTGTAAGAATAGACTTGATGGTTGTATCAGGTATAAACACGACATAGTGAGAATTAAGAATATAAAAATGAAACTGCTTGACAACTTTGACCACTGCAAAAGCATGTTTCTCCATCATAGTATATTTCAATTCACGAGCTTTCAAAACATATCTCATGAATGCAATTGGAAGTTCATGGTCCTCAGAATTTTTTTGAGTTAGCACAACAGCCAAGGTACTCTTTGTAGCATAGAAATAGATAATAAAATCCTTGCTGAAATCAGGACATGCTAAGATGGGAGTCTTAGCAATGTCTTTCTTGATACCTTCAAATGTTTTCTTTCTTTTCATCATATGAGCAACACTCATAGTCAGTTCTAAAATATCTGGAATGAATCTCCTCAAAAAATTTATCTTGCCAAAGAAAAGTGAACACCCTTTTTACTTGTGGGAAGAGGAATCTGCTGGATTTCTTAAACTCTTTCTGGATCTATCTTGATCCCTTCTTTGGAAAAATTATGCCCCAATAACTTACCTTTAGTAAAAAAAAATACATACTTATTAGGATTGAGGGAAACTCCATGTTCTCTGCATTTTTGAAGAAAGGTTTCTAGATGCTGAAGATGATCTTCCCTTGTTTTGGAAAAAATAGTCAAATCATCAAGGTACATAACAATACACTTTCCCTTTAGACTGCCAAAAGCTAAATCCATTTCCCTCTAGAAAGTGGCACCATCATTGATAAGATCAAATGGCATTCTCTTGTAGGCAAAGGTGCCCAAGGGGTAGTAAAAGAAGTCTTGTGCTGATCTATGGTGCTGACTTCCACTTGACTGTATCCAAAGAATCCATATAGTATAGACAACATCTTAGAGCTTGAGATAGCTTGCAAAACTTGATCCATCATGGGGAGTGTATAGTTGTCTTTTAGAGAGGCCTGATTCAAATTCCTGAAATCTACATAGATGCGAATCTCACCATTCTTCTTTCTGATAGTCACAATGTTGGCAATCCATGTTGAATGATGTATAGGGAAAATAATCTTGGATTTTAGTAACTTCTAGATCTCTTGAAAAATAGTATCAGCAACCATAGGATTATACTGCCTTTGCTTCTGCTTGAAAGGATTGATCCCAAGTTTCAAAGGGATATAGTGTTACATCTCCTTTGGTTGAAAATCCTTAAGATCTTCATATGAATAGGAAAGAACATTGACATACTTTTTAATAGGTTTATTGCTTTACTTTTCTCTTCTTGAGTGCAGCATTTTCCAATATTCACCACCCTAGATTCATCATTTCTTCCAATATTGACTTTCTCATACTCAACAGATTGTCGAGTCCCTTGAGAAGCTTCAGATTTGATGAACCTGTCATGTTTGTCAAACAGATCTTCTAGAATCACCAATCCTTTGGGAATATTTTTACCCTTTAACTTAATACAACCATCCTGATCCATCTCTTCCTTGATATCTTCCTCATTATAGGGCAAACGTTTTCTAGGCAAAGTCTTACTTCCCTCAAAATATAATTGGTTGAAGTTGTACTTAAGATCCAAGAATGAAAGCAAGTGTTGATCATAATTAAAAACCTACCAATTGCTTGCATTATCTGGTACACTAGGCCTATGAATCATTTCAATGGTAAATTTCTCTTGAGAGAAATCTAGGTGAGGATTCAACAAAGATCCTGAGATAGCTAGAGAATCAACTCTAGTGTTCCATTCTCTTGGCACAGCTTCAATGGAGAAAGCATCAAGGGATTTAATGGAATCTCAAATAAGATTTCTATAATGTTTTAATCTCCTATTATTGACTTGGTAAAGATCCCTTACGTGTTTCACAATCAACTCTGCATCACCACGAGGACACAGATTCTTTACTCCTATTTATTTTTCCATGCTCAACCCAAGGATGAGAGCCTCATACTCAGCTGTATTATTTGTATTTTCAAAAAGAATCTTGAAATAAAATGGATGAATCTTCCCTTCTGGAGAGATTAACACCACACCAGCTCTAGAACCAGCTGAAGAGCAACTTCCATCAAACTCCAAAGTCCAAATACCATTGGGATCATGAATCGCTCCCCTAGGAAGACTTGCCTCATCCTTTGACATGATCATATAGTTGCCATGCCCTATATCTTCATAGAGTATTTGTGCTTTTGGACCATCAATATTTTGCACAATATACTCAATTTTCTTTTCTGGTAACAACTATCTTAATTTTCCATTGACCGGGATCAAAGCATGTGACCAGTGCATCTGAATTTCACCTTCTACCTCTTTAAAGAAATTCCTACTCAGCAACATACCATATTGTTGGGGTATGGAGACTATTTTTGGTCTTCTCAAATCAGTATTGAAGTGTGGAGTTTGAATTGGGAATATGAAAGGTCGGGACCGTTACTTTTCCAGCCATGGGAAGATGAAAGATCATAACAATTTCTTTTCTAGCCATTGGAAGATGAAAGGTCATGACTTTAAAAATTTTAGGGTCGGCTTTTGGACTTCTTAAAGGATTTTAATCCTTTAAATAGATGTGTTAGGGTATCTTGAAGATATCTTGTGTGTTCAAGAGGTCTTAAGTCTTAGTGATCAAGAGGTGATCAAGAGTGATCAAGATTAAGAAATTGGGTGTCAATTGTGGTTTAGATGTGGTTTAGCATCTTTGGAATTCTATTGTGAGTTAATAACTGAGAGAAGACTGTGAGAGTTGTTTTACTCTTGTTGATAATAAAATCTGAGCAAGTTCTTGGTGGATGTATCCCAAATTGGGTGAACCACGTTAAATCCTATCTTGTCTTCTTTTGTGCATTATTTATTTATGTTGTTATATTTATGCATGTATACTTCTGCTATATAGTTTCCTACTACTGTGATTTGAGGAATTGTTTTTGCATATTGTTTCTCTAATTCCTAACAACTGGTCTCAGTGCTTTGGTGGTTTTTTACTGAAGTGGCAAATCACATGGAAATTTTACCTTGAATGGGATCTATGGAAGATGAGGGCAGATCAAGGGTTGAGAATTTCAATGGGCAGAACTTTTCTTTGTTGAAGATGCAAATGGAGGATTACTTATATCAAAAGGACCTCCATGTTGATTTGGCTAGAAAAGCAAAGAAACCTATAGCCATGTCAGATGAGGATTGGGAGTTTCTGGATAGAAAGGAACTCGGGGAAATTATGCCTTGCATCTTCGATTGCTTTCAACATATTACAGAAGACGACCACAAAAGGTCTCATGAGTGCGTTGGGGAAGTTATATGAAAAACCCTCTGCTTCTAATAAAATATTTTTGATGAAAAAATTATTTAATATGAAGATTTTTCAGAATGGTTCTATTGTTATTCATTTGAATGAATTTAATACGGTTCTGTGTATGTTAAACTTGATAACAATTGATTTTGATGATGACGTTAGGGCTTTGTTGATTTTGTGCTCCTTACCAGATAGCTGGGACAACTTGGTTATGGTTGTAAGTAATTCAGTCTCTAATCAATCAAAGCTGAAGTTTGAGGATGTAATAGGTGTGATCCTAAGCGAGGAAATGTGAAGGAAGATCACCAGAGATTCTTCTACTTCTGGAAATGCTTTGATGGTGGAGAGTAGAGGGAGACAAAAGAACAGAGGGAAAGGTAACCATGGGAATTTGAATGATCGCGGAAGGTCAAAGTCCAAGAGTAAGTTAGAATTTTGGCACTATGGGAAGGTTGGTCATGCTAAGAAATATTGTTGGGCTATTCAGGATAAGAAGAACAAGAAGGGAGGAAACTAAAGAGGTAATGTGGTAACATGTGATGTTTGTTAGGATGCCTTAATTCTTTCTTTAGATAATATTACTGAGTCTTAGGTGTTAGATTCAGGGGCTTCTTTCCATGTCACCCCACATAGACATTACTTTACTGATTTTGTTCAAGGATATTTTGGACATGTATATCTCGGTGATGATGAACCATGCAGCATAGTAGGGAAAGGTTGTGTTTGGGTGAAAATGCAGAATGGGAACACATGGCTACTTAAGGATGTCAGGCATGTGTCTAAGTTGAGGTGGAACTTGATATCAGTGGGTCAGCTGGGAAGTGATTGTTGTACGGTCAGTTTTACATCGGATTCTTGGAAGGTTACTAAGGGAGCTCTTGTGGTTGCAAGAGGTAAGAAAACTGGTACTTTGTATTAAACCAGTGGTGTTGATTATTGTAATTTAGTTGTTATAAATGGAGATGCAACTTTGTGGCACCAGACACTCGGTCATATGAGTCAAAAGGGAATGCAAAATATAAAGGACAGGTTACCCAGATTAAAGGAGTTAGATTTAGACTTCTGTGAGGACTGTGTTTATGGAAAAAAAAAGTGGGTGAGATTCCTCAAGGTTGGACCTATCAGGAAGGAGGGTAAGTTGTATTTAGTGCATACAGATGTATGGGGGCCAGCTAAGGTAAACTCTATTGGTGGTTCATGTTATTATGTCACTTTCATTGATGATGCAACTAGAAAATTTTGGTTATATTGCATTAGAAAGAAATCTGATGTGTTTGAAACCTTCAAAATACGGAAAGCCTTGGTTGAGAATGAAACAGGTCTCAAGTTGAATTGTTTTGGGTCAGATAATGGAGGGGGGTATTACAATAATGAATTTCTTGATTACTATTCGATAAATGGGATCCACAGGAAAATGGAGTGTCAGAGAGAATGAACAGGACAATCATGGAGTGTGCTAGGTGCATGAGGTTACATGCGGGGCTGCCACTCATTTTTTTGGGTGGAAGCAGTGAGCACAGATGTTTATCTGATTAATAGAGGACCCTCTATGGATTTGGATGGAGGTATACATGGGGAGGCTTGGTCTTGTAAGAAAATTGATTACTCATTTCTTAGAGTATTTGGATGTGAGGTATTTGTTCACATTGATAAAGATGATAACAACAAGTTAGAGGCTAAGTATGATAAATACACCTTTGTTGTATACGGTGAGGATGACTTTGGTTTCCGTGTTTGGAGTCTTAAGGACAAGAAAATATTTCGGTCTAGAGATATTGTCTTTAATGAAAAAGTCATGTATAAATATCAGTTGCATGAAAAGAAAGAGGAATCAAAGAAAGAATACACTATGTTAGATGACATTGCGGACAACAAGGTGTCCAAGGGGCTAGTTGAGGTACAACATGTTCTGACACAGCCAGTTCAAGAACATACTCATCAGGAACCCCAAACTCCTGAGGTGAGAAGGTCTTCTAGGGTAAGAAGGGAACCTGAACATTTTACTCCATATTTTAATTATTTATTGCTCAATGATAGTGGAGAGCCAGAGTACTTTGAGGAAGCAGTGTAGGTGGATGCCAAGAAGAAGTGGGAGTAGGTCATGGATGAAGAGCATAGATCTCTTATGGAAAAATAGACTTCGGATCTGGTGGAGGTACTCGAGGGTAAGAGAGCATTGCAGAACAAGTGGGTGTATAGAATCAAAGAGGAATATGGAGGCAAGAAAAGATACAAGGCCCGCTTGGTGCTCAAGGGATTTGCATAGAAGAAAGGTATAGACTTTGATGAATTTTTTTCTCCTGTTGTTAAATGAATTCTATTAGGACTATTCTTGGTTTAGTAGTAGTAGAAGACTTACACTTAGAGTAGTTGGATGTGAAGATTTCATTCCTTCATGGTGAGTTGGAGGAGGAATTGTATATGCAAAAGCCACATGGTTATGAGGTCAAAGGGAAGGAGAGGTTAGTGTGTAAATTGAAGAAGAGCTTGTATGGCCTGAAACAAGCTCCACGACAGTGGTACATGAAGTTTGATAGTTTTATGGAGGAGCAAGGTTACTCCAGGTGTCACTCAGACTATTGCGTATACATCAATAAGTTTCTTTATGGTAGTTATATTATTGTGTGCCTGTATGTGGATGATATGCTTGTTGTAGGGAAGAACATGTAGGAAATAAAGGTACTCAAGAAGAAGCTAGGTGACTTTTTTTCTATGAAGGATTTTGGGGGAGGAAAACAAATCCTCAGTATGAGAATAACTTAGAACAGGAAAGAGAGGAAGCTAGTGTTATCTCAAGAAGAGTACATAAAGAAGGTCTTGGAGAGGTTTAGTATGGAGGATGCTAGACCGGTTAGTACCCCTTTGGTAGGTCACTTTAAATTATCAAAGGAGCAGAGTCCCAAGATTGAGGAGGATAAAATTTAGATGTATAGGGTACCGTACTCATCAGCAGTTGGTATCTTGATGTATGCTATGGTATACACTAGGCTTGACATTTCCCATGTAGTGGGAGTAGTGAGCAGGTTTATGAGTGATCCAGGTAGAAAGCACTAGTAGGAAATGAAGTGGATCCTTTGGTATTTGAGAGGGAATATGGGAGAAGCATTTTGTTTCAGTGGATCAAACATTACATTGCGTGGTTATGTAGATTCAGACATGGCAGGAGATTTGGATAGCAGGAGGAGCACAACAGGTTATGTATTTATGGTTGGAGATACAACAGTGAGTTGGATTTCACGGTTACAAAAGGTTGTGGCTTTGTAAACCATAGAGGCTAAGTATGTTGCTACCACAGAGGCAAGCAAGGAGATGATTTGGCTATAGTAGTTTCTTGATGAGTTGGGTCATAGGAAGGAAGTTGGGAGACTACATAGTGATATTCAAAGTGTTATTCATTTAGCGAAGAACTCCACTTTTCACTCTAGGACGAAGCACATTCAGCTGAGATATCATTTCATCAGGGAAGCTTTGGAAGAAGATAAGTTGAAGCTGGAAAAGATTCATACAAGTCATAATCCTATGGATATGATGACCATGGTTGTCACAAGGGAAAATTTGAAGTTGTGTTCAACTTTGATTGGCCTTCATGGTTGCTAATGAAGGGTTGAGAACTTTGCTCAGCAGGAACAGTCTCCAAGTGGGAGATTTTTTGGGTGTTGAGCTTGTTTCTGGTCTTCTCAAATTAGTATTGAAGTGTGGAGTTTGAATTGGGAATATGAAATGTCGTGATCGTTTCTTTTCCAGGCATGGGAAGATGAAAGGCCATAACAGTTTCTTTTCCAACCATGGGAAGATGAAAGGTCGTGACTTTCAAACTTATAGGGTCAGATTTTGGACTTCTTAAAGGATTGTAATCCTTTAAATAGAGGTGTTATTGTATCTTGAAGATATCTTGTGTGTTCAAGAGGTCTTGAGTCTTGGTGATCAAGAGGTGATCAAGAGTGATCAAGATTAAGCAATTGGGTGTCAATTTTGGTTTAGATGTGGTTTAGCATCTTTAGAATTATGTTGTGAGTTCATAACTGAGAGAAGACTGTGAGAGTTTTTTTACTCTTATTGATAATAAAATCTGAGCAAGTTCTTGGTAGACGTCGCCCAAATTGGGTGAACCACATTAAATCTTGTCTTGTCTTCTTTTGTGTATTATTTCTTTATGTTGTTATATTTTTGTATGTATACTTCTGCTATATAGTTTCCTACTGTTGTGATTTGAGGAATTTTTTTTGCATATTTTTTCTCTAATTCCTAACACATATGAGGGAGGAATATCAACAACCAAAATAGTGATTGTAACCTTTTTCTCTAGAAAATTAGTCAAGGCTACTTGTGCATCTTTAATCCTTCCAACTAGAGGCACTTCTCTACTCTCCATGGAATAGCAGGAACCAAAGGTACATGTTAGAGTCAGGCCCAAAGCATGAGCTAATTTTGTAGGCATTAAATTTTTGATGCTCCTGAGTCTATAAAACAATTACTGAGTTTATGGCCAGCTATGAGGAGAGTCACATAGAATGGTTTAATTTTCTCATTAGGGGAAGTGACTGTAGCCAAAAGGCTTAGTTGAGGTGAGGAAGAGGGAGTGGAAAAAATACCTTTAGAAGTATTGGATAAGGCTTTGGATTTGGAATTGACAAATTTTACCATTTTAGTAAAGGATTTTGGATGGGTTTGGTAAAACTTTGCCTCTAAAATTTGGATTTTGGTCTTTTTGAGGTGATCAATAATATCAAAAGACCCGAAGGTGAATGGGGCATCATTACTAGGAACAAGAGAAACTTTTGATTTATCAACTGTAGGAATTGAAGAACAAGAAGTTTTGGAAATAGAGGTAAAAGGAGGAGGATTAATACTACTCACCTTTTGCGTGGAGGTAGTGGGAATAGGAGCTCCTCTTCTTGCAACCACTGGAATAGTTATAGGAAACTCCTTGGATTTCTTAGCAGGTTGCATCACTTTTTTTTCTGTTCATTTTCTCCCGAGTCATACCAACATACGACTCACTATTCATCTCTGCCACTCTTTCATCATATTCATCTTCATCATCCATACCTTCAGTGGTGAGGAAATGAGCTTGAGATCCACCAAGTTCCTCATGTTCTTCATCAACCTCTTCTTCAGGGTCTTCATAGAGTTCATTAAACTCCTCATCATTAGGTTCTTGAACTTCACAATTTGCACTGATTGGAACCTTGATAAGTGGGAGTTCAATAGCCAATTTATTTTGAGAAGGAGATAAACGGTTCTTGGGCTGAAAATTATTTCTTGGAATATCTTCGTAAAGAGTATGTTGAGCCAATTGTTTCTTGATAGCAATGAGATCATTTGCAAGCTTCTGTATTAACAGATCAGAATTGGCTCCAGGGGAAGAGGAAGAAGAAGATGCTTTAGATTTGGAGGATTCTCTTTTTAGTTTACTAGACATGATTAAACCATCCTTAACACTGATAGCCAAACATTGATCAACATCTAGAGGTTCAAGGTTAGCTCTCCTTAGTGCATAGTTTACTTCAGGTAACTGAGCATTGAGGAAGAAACATTTTTAGATTTGATCTACATGTCGAGTGTTCTGTGGAATTTTATGAATGAGCTTGTTGAATTTGGCCACAAATTCTCTCATGGGCTCATGTGGTTCCTTCTTGATATGAGAAATTTGAGCCAAGAGAGCATGCACATCTTCATCAAGTTTGAAATGTTTCTCAAACTGAGTTGTCAAGGTGGTCCAATCAGTAATTAACC
Source organism: Taxus chinensis (assembly GCA_019776745.2). Lineage (NCBI taxonomy): Eukaryota > Viridiplantae > Streptophyta > Pinopsida > Cupressales > Taxaceae > Taxus > Taxus chinensis. The sequence goes on from CM034155.1 coordinate 554,594,300, forward strand.
CAACAAGAAGATGATAGAACCAATCATTAACATTATACTGTAATGTTTCTACAAAGAGCCTGACAGAAATGTCTTCATGCTCAATCCCAAGAATCCCACACGCAACACTGAAGGCTGTAATGTGTTCATATGGGTGTACCTTCCCATCACCTCAGAATTTAGGAAAACCTTTCCTACTACTCCTGGGTAACTCATGCAATGGTTGAGGAAGAGCAAGAGGCCCAATCCATTTTCCCCAAGGTAGACTTGTTGCCATCTATGGGAAGATTGTCTGAAGGGGAACTGAAACACCAGCAAGTATCAGAGCAAGAAGATTAGGGCTGAGTTATTATGGAGGAATGCTATTTTTGGAATTTTTGTCTTTAACAGGAGGTGTGCTTGCAAAATGAGTTCCTCTGTTCCTTCTTGCTAGAAGAAGAGAGAAGTTTAGTTGCTCCAGAAGTTTAAAATGAGAATATTCAAACTCAATAGCTTTCTTCCCACGTGTATATCATAGAGTCGCCACACCAAAAAATGATCATGAAGTTGTTTTAGAAAGGGATACATTGAAATTTTTAGAAAGGGATACGTTGAAATGAAATCCCCAGTAGAGTCTCAAAAAATTGTTGGGTTTTAAAATGGTACTGTAAGTGTGAAATCACAGCACCCCCAGATGATTTCTACAGGTCTACTTTTTTAAGGAAAAATAATTTGGTGTGATTTGCATAACATTGGACCATCTCTCAAGTTGTGGGACTTCCAGACTTGAGATGGGCCTCTGGAGAAAGTCAGCTTCTTCTACCTGATCCTAATGCTAAACTACTTATAAGGAAGGAAATGCGACTATCTACTCCTAATCTAACAATTCCAAGGGACCAAGGAGAGAGAGAGAGAGAGAGGAGTGCGGAGAGAGAGAGAGAGGAGAGGAGAGAGAGGAGAGAGAGAGAGAGAGAGAGAGCATGAAAATAAAGAAATCCTACACTACATAGGTGATAGCACCAAGAAAAGGAAAATGTTGATCATCTACCTAGACTTCCATGAAACGAATAGAGGTGAGCAATGGAGAGGATGGACAGTAACATCATAGACCAAAGATCAGATTTCACATAGGAAACGTTTCAACCTAATGAACATAGCTCCTAGATCTACAAATGAAACATCCAAAAACATGCACAAAATACTCCACAACAATGAGAGGCAAGAAGATGCAATGAAAAAAGTGAAGGATGGACAAATGCATCAAAAAAACGAGTTTTATTACTTCATAAATTTACACAAAGCATCATACACAAGCAAAAGGTAGAAATTCCATTTACAGAGCAGGGGAGGAAGGTTTAAACACCACATTCAACCCTGGAGAAGAAAGAGAGAGGCAGGAAGGGAAGGAGAATGAACAACCTTTTACAATGAATTGTGCCCATGTATTTATAGATTTGATAGGAGAGAAAAAAGATAGAGAGAAGTGAGAAAAGCACGTCAAAACTCAACCACTACTGTTAATGCTTCTGATAAAATATGCTCCCAAATCCGTCTTTACTGCATCAATCCTTGGTTCGGTGCCTTGAAGGAAGAGGAAACGGTAGAAACAAATCGAATCCAATCTGGTTCTTAAGACAGATGGATCTTACATTAAAGGCCTGAAGACATTTCCTCCATCTGGTTGGTGACGCTGAGATATTTTCAACGGTGTCATATTCACAATACTTTGAGCCCGAGTCGAAAGATATGCCCCTTCGAAGTTTGTATCTGGTATGTACGAATGGATGGGAAAATATTTTTAAAAAATGGGTCCCCTTTAATATGGGACACGTGACAACCAAATTAGGGAAAAATCAGGTTTGCAGGTCCAAAATTTATCTTTTCCCCCTTTTCCGCGAGAATCACAAAATCCAGAAAACTCTCACAGCCTCGAAGCTTTACTTTTTGACTCTACTTGACCATTTACCCCTGCCTCCATTTCATTCTGAGACACGTGGATATGTGGTGCTTGTTTGAGCTTCTCTTTTTGGATTCACCTTTGGAGGGGCACCATTAGGACATGTGGTTCCCTCTGCTGGCTCTTCCATACTTAGTCGATTATGGATTCTTTCCTAAACAATTTTGAGCCTGAAGACCTTGGATCCTTTCCATTTTTCCTTTTCCTCATTTTGGAATGCGAGCTCGTAGGTATGTCATTTTCCCTTCATATTTTCTCTATGTGTAGGGTTGTCTTGACCAAATTTACCGAGGGGGTGAATTTGGGATAACAATTTGGTGACTCATGGGGACATCTACCTACTAGATGAAGAGAAGAGACTAGTGGCCTTGAAGCATCCATTGGGCATGGAGTCCAGCCTTATAAACTGATTCTGATCTGAACTCTGAAATTTTGACCTCTAAACTTCTTGGAAACTTGCTGAAACATGAAGTTAAACTTCACCAAAAGCCAACTGAATGCACTGTACAAGAGCAATACAACAACACCAAAAACTATGTACAAACTAAAAATCATACATGCTCCAAATGGAACATGCAGAGTGTGCAAAATCACTTCTTCTGCTAAAAACAAACCTACCTAATCTACTCAAACCAAGAGTAAAGGGAACTCAAACAAAACCTACAACTGGTAGGGAGAAATAGCTTCCCTTCCTCAAAAACTGCAGCCTATTTTTTATTTTTTTTGCAATACATGAACAATAATCCTTCAAGGGATCAGTTTTGTTTTTTGGATAAGAATATGAGCATCCAAGAGTTTTTAACTTATTATGGGGGAAGATTTGTGTATAGACTTGCATCAGACTTCTCGAGGTGTTGATGGTGACCCTTGGTACTTTGATGCTCATCCTCATGTTTGGAGTCAGCATGACTGGTTTTGGCTTCTCCCTTGGCTCCAATGAAGCCAGGTACCTGATCGAGCACGGTCTAATCCTTTGGATGTGCCTGTTTCTATGAAATTCAACTCCAAAAATGGAGTCTTCTTGTGGACCTTCTTAGGTGGATGGTGTGAGAAAGATGATGACATCCTCCTACCTTTTCTCTTCATCTTCCTTTGAAGAACATAGAAGATCAAGATCTTCCAACCTTGGTTCCAGAGGGCCATTATGGAGTGCAAGCTTTTGCACTTGAATATCCTCCTTCATGGCAGAAAGTTCATGTGCGTGGAAGATGGATCGATGGAGGAAAAAATGATGTGATCTCCATGGGTTCCCCTCCATCAAGGCAATCCTCCAAGTCAGACAGGTAATCTGCCTCCTTGCTATCCTGCTGTAGGTGCTCAACCTCCTTCATGGTGTCTTCTTGATCTACAATTGACTCACCATGGTTCCCTTCATCCTCAAACATGAAGTTTGAAAGCTTGAACTCTTCCTCAACATTAGAGCTTGAAGAGGATGAAGTGGGAGGAAGAAATGAAGGTTCTTCTATGGCCTGCTCCGCACTTGGAGCCTCAAAAATTGTATGTTCTTCCTCCACAGCTGGAATGTACTCCTCTTCTTTTGGATTAGGAGTAGCTCCTTCCTCCCCTGCTTGCGTTGTAGTTGGAGCTTCCACCACTTTCGACTTGACCTCAGTCTCCTCTATAGGCTTAACCAACAAGGGAACCTTTGAAAACTCAAATTTAGCATCCCAAATCTTCATATTTTCTATCATTTCTTCTCTATTAGGTTCCTCTGTTTGATGTTCTCCTTGGCTGGTTTTTGGAGTCTCTTCCCAACATGGACTTGGGAAAGCAAGAGGAGTGATGGGTGGGGTCTCCACTAGTTGTTTCCTTGTTTGTGGCAGAGGGGAATACATTTCTTTTGGCTCTTATAGAGGGGAATTGGGTTTAGAAGGGAAAAGGGTAGAGAAACTGAGGTGGGGTAGAAGACTAGGGGATGGAGAAATGAAATTAACACTTGGGGCAGCTAGTGAGGGGCTTGACTCTTGCCTCTATCGAAATGTTAAAGATTGAGGGAGAGAAAATGAAAGATAGGGAGATGGTGATTGACTTACCCATTGACAAGGTTGTCCCACACTTTGCTCATAAGCCCCAATGTCCTCAATCCACTATGCAAGTTGGGGCAGCATTCCAATCATGAAGTCCAGCTTCTCCTTAGGGCTGTAGTGTCTTAGAAAAGGGCCTTCCCATGGACAAGGTGCCCTACAACCAATTCTAAAAGCCATCATTTGAGTTGTTACCCTAAATTGAACCATGTCATCCTCCATTTTTTGAATCTTCTCCAGTAGACCAGCATCCTCTGCATAACTATCGATATCATATGCGTCCCCCTTGTCCTTGATAAGCTTCATAGTCAAACTAGTTTTGATATTTCTCATATGGGTAAGCATAATGGTCCTGGATCTAATTATAATGCTGATCTAGAGGAGTTGGGAAATACATTGGAGGTGGATTGTATTGTTGTAAGTGTGAGTTCCATGAAGGGAATGAAGTCATGATTGTACAACCTCATGGAATGGGAAAAAATGGAAGAGATGGAAGAGGAAAATAAATGAAAATGAGTGGAAATGGATGGAAAAGGTTTGTAACTCAGAGAATGAGTTTTTACCAGATGGAGTCACCAAATGTGCTTGAAAGTGCCTCCAAAGGCTGAAATATTCACCAAGAGCACATCAAACCTAATGAAGTGAATTGGTAAGGTGCTTCAGACCTATCCCACTGGGTGTGCCAAAACTGTTAACGCAAAATCATAGCACCCCCAAATGAGCTCTAAAAATTTGCTTTTCTAAGGCAAACTCATTTTGTGTGATTTGCATAACATTGGACCATCTCTCAAGTTGTGGGACCTATGGACTTGAGATGGCCCTCCAGAGAAAGCCATCTTCTTCTTCCTAATCCTAATGTTGAACTACTCATAATGCAGAAATGACATCTAACTATACCTATCTTAACAATGCCAAGGAGACAGGGAGAGAGAGAAAGTGCATAAAGAGGGAAATCCTACACTAACGAGGTGATAGCACCAAGAAAAGGGGAGTGTTGGTCACAATCTCCACTGCCTAAAGTGGAGAGAGGTGAGCAGAGGAGAGGGTGGACAAGATGCACCACAGACCAAAGATAAATTTCACATAGAACACCACTTCAAAATCCATTAAACATAGCTCCCAGGACCTGTAACAAACATCAGAATATGCATAGTATACCCTACAACGACGAGAGGCGATGAGAGACAATAAAATAAGCAAAGGATGAACAGATGCATCACATAACAGAATTTATTGCTCCAAAAGTTCACACAGTACATCATTAGTGGGCAAGAGGCAAGAGAATGCCATTACAGAGCCATAAAAGGAGGTTCAGACTCCATTTTTGACCCTGGGGAAGAAAAGAGAGAGGGGGGTAGGGAAGAAGAATGAACAACAACCCTTTACAATGAATCATGCCCCTGTATTTATAGATTCAACCTAAAAGAAGAAAGAGAGAGAAGTGGGAAAATTAGGTTGGAACTCAACCACTACTGTTAATGCTTCTGATAAAATTTTCCCCCAAATCTATCTTTACTACATCGATCCTTGGTTCGGCGACTTGAAAGAAGTGGAAATGGCGGAAACAGATCGAATCTGATCTAGTTGTTGAGATAGATGGATCCTGCATTGAAGGCTAGAAGATGTTTCCTCCATTTTTTTCACCTAACCTCCTCAAAATTAATGTTTTAGACCTTCGTGGCATAAGTGAGGCTGAGATATTTCCAATGGTGTCAGATTTGCAATATTTTGAGCCCTGAGTTGAAAGATATGCCCATTCGAAGTTTGTATCAGGTCCGTATAGGAGGGCAGGCTTTGGCTTGACTCAAGCTCAAACGCTGACTTTTTCCCTTGGGCGGAGTTGCGGCCCATTTTGTAACTTTTACCCCTTTTGAAATAACAAGGGGTAAGAAACCAACTTTCCCCCCAATGGCCCGCTTTGACCTAGGACACATGGAGATGTGAGGCTTGTTTGAGCCTTCCTTTATGGATTCATCTTTAGAGAAGCACCGCTAGGACACATGGCTCTCTCTACGACACTGCTCATTCATTTCCAAGCGCACCTGTAACCTGTTTTTCTTCCTGGAATGTGAGCTCGCGGGTTTGAGTCATTTCCTTCATTATTTCCTTATGTGCAGGAGTTGTCTTGACCAAATTTTTTCGGGGGGTGAATTTGGGATAATAGTAACATGACACGGCATATGAGATGGTGCAGTGATGGATGGATGAGATGAAGAGTGCTCATGAGTAATGACATGTGGCAATGTATGGACAATGACCTTAGAACTAGTTGAAGGAGATAACTCAACCATAGTAACAATGCATTTCGAGGGAGTGGATATATATACCGCTCACGTGAATGAGAGCCAAAGGAAATGATGCCCTTAACTTCTAATTGTTGTAATCGATCATGAAGGGCATAACGCTCGTTTTCCCTGTGGACATTTATATAGTGATAGTTACAGTAAGGTCTATCACATTGGTGTTGTAAGCAATGTGGTGAATGGTATTGATTAGAAGGTAATTGGATGAAATGCTTGTCAAGTAAGTCATGTAGCACATCATGGGGTCTATCGTGATAAAAAAAAATGTAACGGTCCTTGTAAAATAGGTGTAGAAGCTTGAGGTGTAGCCTTATGCAGAGTAGGATATGGAGGATGTGTAGGTAATGGAATAGATTGAACTTGTTTGCGAGGTGGAGGAGATGGAGACTGTGTAGGTCACTCAATAGATGGGAGCAAAGAATTACTAGATGATGTAGCCAGTAGTAGTAATAGGAGGAGGATATATAACATGTGTAGTAATGAGATCTTGTTCTACATCAATGACTTTATAACATAAAAGCATGAATGATTCACATGTGTCATATTGCAACCAATGAAAAAAGATAAATTGCTTCTCTAGGTCAATAGGCTGGAAAACTAGTTGGTGTATGCAAACATTGAATTGTAAAATGTAATCAATGATAGGTTTATTTTTTCCTTGATGTAAGCTAGGTAGATGATCATATGTAACTCTAGGGTTGTTAAATATGAATTGATGAAGAAAAATTTCTTCCATCTCACAATAGGTACTAATAGATCCAAAGGGTAGATGTGTGTACCATTAGAGAGTATCATCGGTGAGACTATGGCAAAAATCTTTAAGAAATAATCAATCATTGGAATATGAAGACATAGCCATATGATAATGCTTGAGATGTAAGTATGGGTTTCCAATACCATCAAAACATGAAAATGTAGGCATAACAAAATCCTTAGGAAATGATAAGTTGTGAATATTTTTAGGAATAGGATTTTCATGCAATGAATTATTATCAATGGAAGTGTAATATGCCTTGCTTTCTAATGTGAGAGATTGGACCTGAGACTATAAGTGACCAACAACATGCATGAGGGATAAGATATCTTGTGAATGAATAGTAGAATATGGAAATAATGTTTTAAAGCGGTTGTAATTTACCATTATGAGTAACATAAGAATATCAAGAGGATACATAGGATATTTTGATGCTAAGGGAACACTGAATATTGGTTCCGATGAAGTAATAGATGGCGAAAGACATGGAGCATCTGTATAAGTAGTAGGACTAGCATCGAAAACATATATAAGACATGGAGATGAGACAGTAGGTGGAGATGGACTAATATAAGGAGATGAAGTGATATAAGGAGCTGAACTAATAGAATGAGATGAAGTGATAGGAGATGAACTAATAGAAGGAGATGACCCATTCATGTTATTAGATACAACCTCATAATAAGATGATAGTGGAGCATGTGATTCAAACTTAGTAGTATGCAAAGAAGTGGAATCATGACTATCAAGCGTGTCATCAAAATCAAACAAAGATTCAAATAGAAGGATGTTATTAAGTGTATCATCAACATAGAATGAAGTAGTAGGAGCAATAGCATTTTCATAAATATGAGAAATATGAGATTTAGCTAGAGTATCATCTTGACTAGTGTGAGAATCATCAAATACATGTTTATCGTCATCAAGACCAAGCATGAAATTAATAATATCATCATTCAAGTTTTCACTAGAAATTCTAGAAGGAGGGGTACAACTAACTGTATAACAAGGTGTGCAACGAGTAAATCTCATCGTATCAGAAACGATGCCAATAGTAAAATTTCAAAGCTAGTAGGCACATGGCATTCATTCACTAAGATTTTTTTGTTGAGTATCATCTGAAAGAGTAACATCATGATATAGGGAAAAAATATTAGCTATGGTTGCCTCATCATAAGTAAGATTGACACCCACATGAGGCATGAATAGATGAGAATGTGAAGAGTTATCCTTATCCATTAGGGTTTTGTAGTGGATCATAGGGAAAGTAGTTATAAGCTACGGGTTCACCAAAATGATTCAATAAAAAATATGATTATTTTATATGAGTCTAAATGTACAACTATGATATAAATGATATGCAATAAAATATGAATATTAAACAATTTATTTGATTTTATCAATGAAAGGAAATGACATGGATAATGTACTAACCTTGATTTTTCTTACCTTGCAGTGACTTGGGACTGAGCAATATGATGAAAAATGAACACAAATTTTCGCAAACATGTACAAAAAAATATAGAAATTCTCATAATAACCAAGCAAGGGCACCTGGGCAAGGATAGGGGTGCCTGCGACACCCAAGTCCTCTCCGTGGGCACTTGAGTCTACAAAAAATCTCAGGATCTAGTTCTAACAGTTTTTCTAGGGTTTTGTACCCCTTCTCTCTTTTTCACTACAAGATCGAATAGTAATCATTAGAGTTGTCATAAACCAGCAGTGAAGAAAGCACCTGTAAAACCCTCAAATGGACATTCAAATCCCAAAAAATAAAAATGTAAAATGAGGGGTTGAACTGTCATTAGTCGTCATAATGGTGAAATTACAACTGAGCATTACACTACATCTCAAACCCTATGAATTTCTATGTGCTTGTGTGTGCAATAATTCTCCTATGTCACCCTCGTGCCGATGATTGCAAGATAACAGATAGTAGCTAGATAAAAATGCAAATGTGTGGATGGAATAACATGAAATTCCCTTCCTATGCAGTGTGTGTGCAGAGTAATGACCCAAATGCAGTCCCTTACTCTATGTAGATAGCTAGCTCTTGATAAGAATAGTTCGGCCATGTAATGGTATGTATGTTGTGTTTATATAGGGATCTCTTGTTCAAATTTCAACACTAATGACCCAGATGTAGACACAAAATTATACACTTTAGACATTATTTATCGCAATTTTATACTACTATTTAGAAGGTTCTCAAGTGAATAAAGTACTAATTAATCCCACCTTTTGGCCATCTTTATTTTATATTTTATTTCATCATTCCCGCATATTTTCCTACACTTATCCATCCATTTCACAATTTTCCTATCATTCTAGCCCAAAATCAGGGTGTCACAGCCTGTACTAAGGTGCCCTAGTCCCACCCTAGGTACCCCGATCTATGCACATCCTTTTCAGCTTCTTTTTGGGGCATTTCTAGACATTTTTCATCCTTATCCTTTTCCCAGTCGGCCTTGTCAGGATTAATTATGAAATTAAGCTTGAGAGCCCTATAAATATAAAGTTATAAGACCATAATAAGGGTCCTATGTTATTTGCATCTTATCACTATTATCACTCCATCTAGGGCTTCATACATTGCATCACTTGCATCCAAATAGTACCATGAACTAAAGCTAGGAAATCTGCATCACAAACACTGCATAGGGGAAGGATTCTATTTTATTCCATGCACACATGCTACTTACATTTCTATAGCTATTATTTCTCACTACTTCAGAAAGTGTGATTAACATGAGAGCGTCTAGGGCACAACACCCACACACACACACACCCCAGAACTACATTAGGGTCCACAATGTAGTGGAATGCTCAATGACAAGTCCACTAGTTTGGCGGCTAAGGTCAGTCCGAACCATTCATATGCATCTTTTTTTTAGGGTTTAGGTATTTCTCCTTGCATTTTGGGTCACTATATAGTACACCCGACGAATCTAGTGCAACATACATGAATTATTCAGAACCAACTTGCTACAATAATCAGAGTGTCACGATTGCAAACTAGGACACCATGGGGCACCCGAGTACCTTCCTAGGCACCCCAGTTAATTCAAACATCCCTGATCTAGTCTTCATAGGACTCTTGAGTGATTGTCTACACTTCCAGATTCTCTAATCAAACCTGCAACAACTTGCAAGAGTCTCCTCTTATCAGTTAAGTCATTTCTCCCCTTTCTCTTGTACATTAGGGTTTCATTTCTATTTAGAATAATTTATTTACATTAATTACATAATACTTTAGTTTATTTACAACATTTTAGTCCTATTTAGATTAGCTAATTTAATATACCTTCCATTAGGTTTTAGTTTAATTTTATTTAATCACTAAGTATGGAATATTTTAATGCAAGTAATAACAAATGTGTATGGTATATATTGTTTCCTCCCCATTTCATTATACCATGAAATCTATTATCTATGTTGAAAGTCATATTGCACAATGCATACGACATCTATGAAGATATGTACAACTACACAATTTTTTTTCAATATTTTCTTACACGATTCCCTTTTCTATATTCTCTACCCTTCTTTGTGATATGTGCTAGGAAGACAGTGAAACAAACACTATTTGGGAAGAGGATACATTGTACAACAACTATTTGACAAAATGTCTCAAAGGAATATTGTCTCCAAGGATGCAATTTCATATAAGCAAACACAATATCATTCTAAACAAATGGCAATGAAGATATGTAGGTTACGAACACATATATTTTTAAATAATAAATGGTGAGCCAAACACACAATTTTAAATAAATGAAGATTAGTATCACTAATATGAAGAAAGAGTTCAAAACTCATTTCAAGAAAACACAATCTCATGTTAGAGTAGGTATTTACCTTAGCTCATGTTCACCTAGGTACATTATTTACCTTTATTGTATTCATCCTCACCCACTTATTTGTGTGGATATTTATTTTTATTTATTTAAATATTAGGAGATATTATCTAGTTGTTAGGTATAGTTATTTCCTTGATTTATGGTATTGAATAGTTCTTTCCTAGATCTATGGTATTCACTAGATCCTTGATGTCTAGTTCTCTCATAAATCTATGGACTTGAATAGTTCTTTGATGACTAGTTCTTTCCATGATTTATGGCTTGATCTATGACCTTGACTGGTTCTTAGATTGTTATTCCTTGCCTATATAAGCAAGGCCCATTCTCATTGTATTTCATTGAGTTCCAAAATAATATATGATATTGTTGCTCATTTGTTTGCAAAGGTTTATGTAAAGTTATTCTGGCGAATTGCGTTCATCTTATTGATCATGATGTTTGATTAACATCTTTGTTCTTGGATTGACACGATCTGGTTATCGTTCCTTTTATCTCATTCTAAACAGATGGCAAGGAAAACATGTAGATTATGGACACACATATTTTTAAATAATAAATGGCGGGTCAAACACACAACATCAAATAAATGAAGATCAATATCATTAATATGAAGAAAGAGATCAAAACTCATTTCAAGAAAACACAATCTCATTCTAAACAGATGGCAAGGAAAACATGTAGGTTATGAACACGCATATTTTTAAATAATAAATGACGGGCCAAACACACAACATCAAATAAATGAAGATCAATTTCATTAAGATGAAGAAAGAGTTTAAAACTCATTTCTAAAGTTGAATAATCGATTTCCTTGAGCTAACAATTGTTTAAAAATTGATTATAATTTTCTAAACAAAGTTTATGATGTTTTTGTTTTTAAATGGAAGAACAGAGAAACTAAAAAATAGATTTAAAAAAAGAACCCTAAAACCATGTGATGAAAAACTATGATAACATAGAAGGAATATAACAGATGTATCTGGATGGTTTTGTAGTCTTTTAAATTTATTGAAATCAACGGAATAGTGCATTCCATATTTTCCATGAATACAAACCCCATTGTGTTAGAATAAGACACACTAACACAAGAATGTTCTCGAATAGTAAAGCATCTACAGTGTTTCATGTCCGATGGAGGAGAATAAAATTACTTTGCTTCAAAAAAAATGTAGATATATGCAAGGATGAAACACATATGTTAGTGGTGTCTTTATTTTTGAAGGATAGACTCACTAAAAAAATGCAAAATCTCGTAAGTTATTTGTATGAAATATAAACAAAATTTACGAATTAAATTTTGTATGAATATTATATGGAAAGTGATTCTCACTAGAGCATAAATATTACAATAAAAGTAGATACAAAATATACAATTTATTAAAATCTAGTAACAAAAGCCCTAGATTAGTGGGAATTGATTAAGCACAAAGAAATGCATGTTGATAGACTTGCATGTCATGTGTTCTTGTGGTTTCGTGATATCTAATTATGTTTTCCCAAAACTCATAAATATGGGAACCTTAATCTTTGAAATACCTAGAAGAGTAGAATCATGCCTTTGAAGTTAGGAGCAACATCCTTCTCATCCTGCAATACAATTAAATATGAAAAAAGGAAAAAAAATCATTATTCATGATTAGAAATTCAGAATGCAATTTATTGTACATGACAACATTATTTTACATTTATCAATTTATTTATTTAAAATTTTGGTATATTTAACATTCTTTATTTGCTATGTTATAAGATCATTTAATCTTGTTTGTTGCATACTCAAAATTATCTTTTTGCTAAATTATAAGACCATTTAATATCCTCTATTTAGGAATACATTTTAGAGAGAATACATGAATGATTTAAAACTGATGTCTGCACTTGTTTATTTAGAGACAATTGGGAAGAGGGAAATCCAGATTTATGGGGAGGTGGGACCCCTCAATATCAGGTCTTATTTTTTCTCTATGAATTATTTTTATTCTTGATAAGCACAAATCTTGTGAATTTTATAAGGGGCGGTAGTTTTTCCATGTAGCATGGGAATCCATCATGAAGGCCTTATGAATTTCCTACACCTGGGCTCTGGGTAGGCCAATACTCCTAGTGGTAATTATAATGATGTGGGAACACCTCTCGATAGTAGTCTTAACTATGGTGATTCTCGTAGAAAAATGATTTTGTATGTTGTTATTTGTTCTTTTAAAAAAATTATGCTTAATATCCTCTACTTTGCATCAATAAATGCTCCTAATCCATACCTACCTTCCACTCATGGTGGAGCTCCAATGACACCTAGTGGTCCATCATATGTTATTGAAACCCTTGGTGGAGAGCCAATGTGATCCGTAAATAGGGGTAAAATTCTTAACTACCCATGAACCCCTATAGGCACTGCAATATTTTATACTTCACACATGCTATCAACTTCAAATGGAAAATACAATGTAAAATTAAGCACACACACTGCAAAGAAGATTGATAACAGAGTTTGGCATTGCCTACGTCTCTGGGTTCATATGAACTGATTCATTACGCTTCAAAGTTGTAAACTAGCACAAACATACAAGGAAGCAAGGAACATGTCTATTTGATACCCAAATGATAGTGGTATAGGAAATTTTGCCCTCTATGATCACATACCCAGTCGATTGCACATGAATTTGAACCAGATAAATAAGGGTGATCATGATCCAATAGATTACTCTGAACTAGAAATATGAAGACAAGTTGCTCTATCCACTGAGAATTATGGCTCAACCGATGATGATAGTCATAGAAGTAGATGCCTTCTAATAATCTTCCATGGATGAGCGGTACGCTTGACGAATCCCCTGGATGGTCGTCGAACGTACATATGACTTTCATACATTAAAATGGAGTCAGAATGCCTCCAGAATGGGAATATGAATATATCACTAAGAGCGTAGGGAAATTATGTGCATTTTCCCTTTTTACACCTAGGCTGATTTTGAGCCTAACTCCTTCAAACTAGTGATATATGAAGTTGCACTTCTATGACCTATGGCCTTACGCACAGAAAACTTGTGTCTCTAGAACAACTTGTGTTTACAAATACCCCCTATAAGCCTTTATATAGGCTAAGCCACATTTGGTGTCATAATAACAAGGGATATTTTTGATGAAAGTTACACAGCATTCGTGGTATTACATGCAATAATTAATAATATTACACACCTTTATAATATTTATAGTCGTGGCCATAAACAAACATTATTAAGGCTCATGCTCTTTTTATAACTGTCGTATAGCTTTATAAATGCCACTTGTATGTGGCTTTTCCTTTTTGCATGCTACTCCCACGTAGCTCTTCGCTAGGCCGGTCCATTCAACTTTCCACGTACCACGTGGACACATAGGCTGGTCTCTCAGTGGTGGGAGTGTAAATATCCCACATACGTGGGTAAGGAGTGCAATAAAGCCTTTGTAACACTCATCTGACCATTTAAATATGTGACTCCAGCCATGTCATTCCCCTTTTGTTATTGCACCGAGCTTTGAGGGGGAGCTTTTACGTGAGCGGTGTGGTCGGTGATATACCGAGTTGTTTCGTTGAATGACCGAGTAGTGGTTAGATCGCCGGTATTGATATGGATGGTGGCAATGTATGAATGCCACGTGAGTATGAAAACCAATTCCAATGATCTCACTCATAGTAATAAACAACTCACCCGATCCAATATGAATAACAACTCCCCGAGCCAATATGAATAACTTTCCCGATCACTAGCAAATAAACTTGGCCACATGCAAACCATCAACTCATCGAGTTGAATAAATAGCTCACCGAGCTATGTGGATAACTCCCATCGTGCCGAGCTAAGTAAGGATCTTGTAGAGGCATATAATTACTCGCTCAATATAACACGTAGCTCGTCCAATCGAGTTGGCTTGGTATACTTGCTCGATCATCGTGGTGGTAGGCCACGTGGTGAAATATCGATGTGGTGACAAAGGCACCCCTCAGTGAAAAGAGTGTGTTGAACCTAGCCAAGGGCCCCCGACCATTAAAAAGAAGGGTCCACCAATTTTTCCTCGACTATCAAAGAACGACGTCACAAAACCATATTTTTCCTCCTCCACGCTCACGCTCCGCTTTCGCTACGTGTCGTTGCCATGTTGGTCAACTGCCTCTGTTGGGTCTTATTTTTTTACCAAACTTTGATCAGCTATAACTTGAGCATATAGAGTCTGTTTTCCGCATTCCAGGTACCGACGGAAATCTCATTGAATGCTCTACCACTTTTTTATGGTTTAGGGAGATATAAGGAACTCCATATATCCCAAAATTTCCTCTAGATCATAATGACTCCATAAAAGGTTGGATTGGATGGCATGTCTCTGTCTATAGTATTATTCTAGGCTATCAATCTCTTTTCTTTCCATTACTATTAATTGTGTGTTCATCTATTCATGTTACTAATTCTCTTTATTTTCTTTTCCAGTAGGTGGATAAGATGTGGCTTGATTCCAAAAAATAAATTTGTTTCCTGATCAACTAATTGAAATTCTCATGCAACATAAACCTCCTATGACATGTAAATGGAAAAATCAAGAATAAGACAAAATTTTATCGGCTATTATTCTTAAGCATAAATTTTATAAAAATGCAATAACAAAAGTACAAAGAATTAAATGATCCAAGATATTATCTCTCCATATACACATCATATGAGAGATAGAAAACAATTTTGAAATAGAAGCATACCAATTATTATATTGCACATATGTAGCTATATGTACATTTTTTAGATAGGTAATCCTTTCATGCTCTTTGGTAGCTTAATTCAACAAAGGGTAATAACTCAAAAAAGAGATCCACTAGGAAATATTCCCTAGAAATACACAACACAAAGCATGGAAACCCTTTTCAACCAAATAAAAACATAGAGAGGTATAACAACAAAAGCATGCAATTCCATTGAAATATTCAACAACATTCCAAACCTAATAGTAAGAATGCAAAAAATTTCACAGGATGAAAGCGGTAAAAAAGCAAGAGGCTAAAGGAAGCATACACTATATGTGGCAGATGAAAAGACCAATTCCCTCTTCAATAAGAATTTTAATTTAAAGAAGCATTGTTGATGAAGGAAAAATAGTGACAAACATATACAACACCCATATTTAACAATGGCGAGGGTTTCACAAGGGTTTTTAGCTTTAAAGTTGTTAGGGATTTGTGGGGATAAATAATAACACAATTTAATCATCCACTAAAATAAATTTTCAAAGATTATAGTTTATGTTTAAATAGTAAATTATGATATATTACATCACATAATGAATTATATATTAGATTGCATACATAAACATGAATGTAAATGAACACAAGACACAAGGAATAAGTGGGAAAACCTTTCGGTAAAAAAACAACTGAAAATTCACTTATCTTTATTGAGAATAAACATTTCACACAACACTCAAACTATTTTAGTAGTTACACCTTCATGGAGGAATTATAAAATGTCATATACATTCACTCATGAGTACATCATTCATATCATGTATCTTAACTCTTCTTACATATATTGTTTGCATAAGTTTGTTACTCACTTTTTGGGTACAGTGCTTCGCAGTAACCGATCTCTAATAACATCACCTTGATTTATATCAAGATGAATGGCCCTATTTTTTGTCACTGTTATATTTTAAATTTAAAAATTGTGCTGACCCGATATGGAATCCATCACGCTTATATTTTAAATATAAGTTATATGCCATGACCATTTAGTCTTTGACAGGTTTCTTATTAAGTCAATTTCCCTCTTAATATTACAACCCCGATACTCCCCCTCAATGTTATGTAGGGAAACATGTAGATTTTACTTTTTATACAAAAGGACTTACAATCCATAAATCATCACATAAAGATTTAGGCTAACATGCAAATATATAAAGCTTGTTCCAAATAACACATGCCAAGTCAATTTTTTGGTACAAAAGGAATTCCAATCCATAAATTATCTAAGTGATTTAGGATATCATGCAATAAATCATGTGTTTTGTAGATTTTGTAACTCCATGGTACACTAATTTAATAGTGTTCCATAGGTTTTGTAACTTCACGGTATACTACAATGATATCCCACAGACTTAAACAAGCCATGAACCATGTAAGTGTTCTACGGGTTTTAAAAAATCCATGGTACACTACTTTAGTGTTTTGTTGACTTTAAGAAGCCATGTCACAAAGAAAATGTTTTGCGCATTTTATAGAAACCATAGTACACAGGAACAACAAATATTCGCAAGATAAAATGATTAGCTATGAAGTCTTACATAAGATTATGGAGTCAACAACTCTCATATCTAATGTTTTGTTGGGTATTACAAGTAAAATCACCTTAAGTGATATTTTACTCATATAAAATAGAAAATAGTATATGGATATTTTACATTTTACACAATCAGGTTGATAAAAGGTGGTATTATAAAAGAGGTGACATTGCAACAAACATGCAAAACATGCTCAATCCTCTTTACTTCCCCTTAAAGGCCAAATATCATATGATTCAGAGGTAAAGATTAACGTCACTCACATGATCATTTGAGTCTTGTTCATTTGATTCAGTGGTGAAGATCAAAGTCATCCACATGATCATTTGAGTCAAACAACATATCCTTATCTGATTTATAGGTGAAGATCAACGTCATTCACATGATTAATTGAGAAAAAATCTAAAATGCCAAACATAGAATGAAACTTGTAGAATTTTGTAGCATATAATGACTTTGTAAAAATATGCGCAACTTGGTCTTCAGTAAAACAATACTTTGAAATCTACAAACCAGATTAAATTGCAAAAACAAAGTGGAGCTTGCTGTGCTTTTTATTAATATAAAATGAAGCATTACAATCAAAAGAGAGAGTTTCAATATTTATAGATATTGGATAGCTTCTATCTCTTCCACATTACGTGGAATAAATCTCCTAAACAAAGAAAATATGTAGTAATAGCATATTTCCCCTAAAAAGCTTCTACAGGAAATTATCCGAGAACAATATTCTAACTAAAGAACATCCTCCACAATCTAAGGGATGATAAAAACACACTAACAACTAAGCTAACTAAAGTAATTAAATAATTAATTTATTATAATTACACATTAATCCACATATGATGAATTAAGTGTTAGATTATTTCTCACATTCCCCCCCTTAATTCATCATACTCTGAAGTGAACAGGAGAGAAATACTCTGAATGCCTCAAATTTAGGATGTGCAAGAGATTTGGTGAAAATATCTACACGCTGATGTTCTGTCGGGCAAAGCTAAAGCTGAATGTTGTTGTTCTGAACATGTTCACGAATGAAATGTACCTGCACCTCAATGTGTTTGGAGTGTTCATGAAAAACTGGATTCTGAACAAGTTTTATTACTCCTCCATTGTCTACATGTAGGATTGTTGGATGATCCTGTGGAATTCCTAATCCTTCAAGTATCCATCTGAGCCAAATCGATTCACAGACAACTTCTGATGCTGCGTGATATTCTGCTTCTGTGGAAGACCTTGAAACACAATTTTGTTTCTTTCTCCCCCATTAAATAGGTCTAGATCCCAAAAAGCACAAAAATCCTGAAGTGGACTTCCTATCATCAGCGTTCCCTACATGATCTGAATATGTATATCCTCTCAAGAAGAAGTTATCATTCTTCTTATATTCTAGGCCAAATTCCACGGTTCCTCTGATGTATCTCAGTACCCTCTTTGTTTCTTTCCAGTGAAAAAACCTTGGTTCTTGTATAAATTGAGAAAGATAACTGACTGCATAGCTGATATCTGGCCTAGAATAAGTTAAGTAAATGAGACTCCCAATCAACTGTCGATAAAGAGTAACATTTACTTGTTCTGATGGATCTGTGCGAGACAATTGAAGCCTTTTCTCTATAGGTGTAGCCATTGGTATACTATCCATCCTTCTGAATTTCTCGAGCATTGTCTTGGCATATTTTAGTTGAGTAACAAAGATGTGATTTTCCTTTTTCCATACTTCAAGTCCAAGAAAATAATGAAGAATCCTGAGATCTGTCATGTCAAATGATCGATTTAGATCTTCCTTAGTTGTTTCAATCATCTTCACTAAACTTCCAGTGATGACTAGATCGTCGACATATACTACTATGATCACTATCTCCCCCCCCTTGCTTTTTGATATAGAGATTAGGATCATATGGACTTCTTTTGAATCCATGTTTGATGAGATGATCATCAATCTTTATGTACCATGCCTTGTGAGCCTGTTTGAGACCGTACAGTGACTTTATGAGTCTACATACCTTACCTTCTTTACCTGGTATGACAAAACCTTCTGGTTGAGTCATGTAGAATTCTTCCTGTAAATCCCCATTGAGAAATGAATTTTTTACATCCATTTGATGAACTTTCCAACCAAATTGTGCAACTAGAGAAAATATCATCTTGATTGATATTTTTATAATTATGTTTTGATTAATCCTTTTAAGCGATTCAAAATGGAAGAAATATTATTATAATTAATATACATTTACAAACTAAAAGTACACTTAATTTCCTCTTATCAATTAAAATACAAGCACATGTATCCTGCCACATTTTTTGAGGGAAAGAATATATATCCTTCCCCTTAAAATTAATAATAACCTTTTAAATTTAATAATTTTAATGTCCTAAACATATATTGATAAACTTAATACTTATTGACATTAATTTAAAATTGGAAAATGAAGATGTCTGATCTGAATAAATAAATCAATAAGACTTGGCAGTTCTAAATATACTCTACAGTCATTCAGCTTAAAAAGTAGTGCCAAACAAAATTCTTCCCGAGACAAAGGCTTCATTTATGCGAAGGAATTGTCCATAAAAATCAAATAATATTTAGAGGAAACAAAAAGAATATATATTTTTATGCATCATTGCAATGCTATATATATTGATAGCCAACCTTTTCATTCTGAAAACATGAAGAAGCCCTTATAGAATTGGGGAGCACATAAAAGCATAAAAATTTCACAATCCTGATCCTCGCAATGCATGTCTGATGAAAAGGTCAATATTTGAAGTAATAGAAAATCTTATACAAGATAATCCTGCACAAACATATCAGCATAGAGCATTCAAGATAAATTTAAAGATACATTCTCCCATGCAGCGTAAAAAGAAGTTGCACCTTTTCATGCCATAGAAAAGGAAACAGTCCACAGAAAAGCATCCCTGGGAAATGATAGAATAAATACAATAAGACGAGTAATGTTGATATGCCATGCCATGAAAGAGCCATGCCAAGAAAGAAGGCAAATATCGATTCCTAAATTAATTTGCAAAAACGTATGGCAGTAAGAGAACTCTTAGAGCTAGGTTCCTGACAGGTAGAGAACTCACTACTAAAATGGGGCTCCCACACACCAAAACTAATCAAGTATTCTTAAACAACAATATTTTTAGATGTGATCACCTTTATATCCAGCAAAGTCACAAAAAAAGGAACCATTAACTATTTTCTAAGCACCAATCCACTACTGTAAGGATGAGAATGGAAAAAATTATTCACAATTCATTTGAATCCAAGGCTATTTACAGCAATCTTTTAAATATATCTGTCTGTATTTTAAATTCTCAATCAAGTAAGCAATATGATTCTTGTCTAGACAGAACCCCTCTGAATATTACATATCTTCAATTAGTGCAGACCTGTATTTTCATGAGCACGGTTTTCCAAGGAAAGACAGTCCAGTCTTTCATTCGTCATAGGCGATACAATTATTCCAGCATACAGAAGACATGGTTATCCTCATGAGGCAGTCATACTGTTTCACCATTTGCAACAAACATGCCTTCAACCCAATCAGTTTACATTTTCCAATATACTCCCAGTGTGTGCCAAAATGGGAGCTTTGGAACAGGGTATGGATATCCATCAAAGCATAAAGGATAGAGGAATTTTGTCAGATGTGGTTGCAAATGTGCTGGTAGACATGTATGCAAAATGTGAAACCGTAGACAAGGCACGTGAACTATTCGAAACAATGCCTCACAAAAATGTAGTATCGTGGACAGTCATGATTGCAAGATATGCCCAAAATGGATTTGTTAAAAATGTGTTATAATTACTTAGAAACATTCATGCAATTGCAATTGGCAGATGTAAAGCCAAATTCCACAATTTTTGTCAGCATCCTCCCTGTCTGTGCCAAAATGGGAGCTTTGGAACAGGGTATGGACATCCATGAAAGCATAATGGATAGAGGAATTTCGACCGATGTAGTTGCAACTGCCTGATAGACATGTATGCAAAATAGAGTAGTTGCAACTACATCTGACAAAATTCACAATTCTTGAGACAATAGGATTAAAGAATGGGGAATAGTTACATGTGTGAAAATTTAAAACCAATCTAGGTAATTTCTGTAAAGCTCTTAATTCCTAGTTTTATCTATACAAATATGGAGAAGATAATGCAACAAGATTTGTTTTTACTTTTATTTCTTTTTTAGTAAAGCAACAACTTATTAAGACTTTCAAATTAATTTTTTTTTTTAGAACATTAAGCTAGATCTGTGAAATTTTTAAATGAAATATGGAACTTAAAAGTAGATTGGAAATATAGCTGCTTCAACATTCATAACAAGACAATCTTAAAAAACGCAAGAGGAATCTAAATCAAATTGTTTTTTTTTTTTTTTTTGAGGAATTACCTATCAAGAAGTCCAAATGCGAAACAAAAGAAACTATGGAATTTATCTATCAAAAGGTTTTTTCACATTAAAAAGTTTGAGAAAGTGGCAATTCTACAACGAAGCAAGTCTCAAACTTAAGAAAGCAAGAGCTATCAAAAACATAAGACAATGTTTTTTTGATCAAAGAACTGAAAGAGCACATAGTAGATGTTTGTAGTATATAACTACCTATACTACTTTTATGTACAAAAGTTTAATGGAGCACGCTAGTACTAGTTTTCATTATTTCTTGGCATTTCCCTTTTTTCCCTTCTTGACATTAGCAATTTTTTTTGCTCGATGTGGTTTTCTCCCTCTAGCATGTATTGCGCTTGCAAGTATTTCCATCTTTTTCAGTTTGTGATCGGGTTCTTACTGTAGAGCATCTTCAGGGTGATCATATGCAAGGCCAAACCCCCTCAAGTTGGGGCCCGCCGTACGGAACTTGGAAAGGTAAAGAGGGCAGGAAGGATGTAGGCGGAGACGTTCTCTAACCATTTCAGCGATCATAGGTTTTGTCGGTTTTGGTTGGCTACAATGGAGCACATTGATCACAAACTTTGTTCGGTTGAAAGCATCTTCCTGTTCCAAGTGCGGAGTGGTGATTTTCACACCGTGTGGAGGAATAAAAATTGTATTCCGAGTCTTCATTGCTGCAATTTCACAAACAATCCTAAGCAACAAAAATGTAAAAAAGCAATACTATAAAATTTATGCAAGCCTCGATAAATTCCATGCTGAAATTGGAAGTCAAACAAATTGTTTCTATGCTGCGGAACACCAACAAGGAATATAACAAATTTTTTGTTGTGTCATTTGTTTCGGCAGGAAGCTTTAAAAGCCTTGCCAATGGATAGTCTAACAACCCATAATGGGCGTTTCGGTGCGGCATCCCAGGGGCGACGACCCCTCAGCACACACCGAATCCTGCCATTGTCGAAGGCACTTGCACCTTCATGCCATAGTCGAAGAGCGAAAGTAGAAAAATAGTTTTTTCATGCAACACATACAACAATAAGATGTTTTAAGATAGCCAAATTCACCCACATAATTAAGTATATATGAAAATGTAGAAGGGAAAAAATGCAAAAAAATAAACACATAAGCAACAACCAATTTTATAAACAATATGGTAGGGAATTTTCCATGAGATAAAGGGAAAAAAAGATTATTTTGAGAAAAACTGTAAAGTTCATGAACACAACAACTACATAAAGCCAAGTGAGACACTTCGTTCACAAAGAAGAATATCACATTCTACGAGAAATCTTAAAGTTCATGAACATCACAATGATATCTTTGCATTAAATAGTCAACAATATGCATTGAATGGAATTTTGGAGTTCTGTAAACTGAAAGGAAATAACTTTACATGAGAGTACACAAAGAAATTAATGCAAAACAAGAAGATCAGATTTGCACAAGACAATGTTTATTTCTTAGATGGTTTATTTTTGGTAATACTTAAAGATGTAATTTGGATAAATAAGTATAAAAACTAACCATAGCGAATATAGAAAATTTAAATTAAAGTAACTAGTGATGGAATAAGCTTATAGATCATTTATTTGATTCAGGAAGAAATTTGCCAGGTAAATTTGTAAATTTTGATATGGATTGTAACTAAACTATAAATCTATCTAGTTAAGGAATATGTGCAGGTGTTAGAAATCCTGAAGCTACAACAGCACAAATATGCATAGCACATGATAGCGAGTAGACTCTTTATGAACTGTGGTCTACAGAATGTACGGGCCACGACAAAGCATTCAGCAGAACCATTTTTTTTTGTCAATACACGTACAGGTTGGAGTCGGGCAGAAGGTTTTCTAGCAAGCATCTAGAACCAATGATGTCAGGTTTTATGCAAGTGCAATTTTCAAACCCTACGGTAAGAAAATCAGTCAATTCTTACTTTCGATGCATCAATCGAAAGGTATCCTATATCATTGAGGTGTTTTTAGACATCAACCTCCTCCAAAGAATGAAGAAAGATATAAGGACCCTAACCTTTCCTAAAGCCTAACATGTCCCAAACGCTCTACAATACGGAAGTATCTATGATATCATTGTTAATGCTCGGGCAATGTCAAATAAAGGCCAGCGGTTACAATACAGAAATGCATCACATTTGTGATAGCACAGAAACAGATTACATTCGTTGCAGCAGAAAGATGCCTCTGTTACATAAATCTAAAAAACTGTCCTGTCAATTTTAAGCTCAAAATCATAAAAAAAACTCAGCAAAGGTATCTTGAGTCTAGCTGGAGTGTTTGTAGTGCCATTTTGAAAATGCCTACACAACATCTCAGCCAAACTGATGGACAGTCAAGTTTTGTGAAGATTTCAGTCTCTCCACTAATTAGTGACCTATTTTGAAAATTTGGGTAAAATCTATTTATGACAAAGTCATTTTTTTAGTTTATGGCTATCCGAGACACTAACTCGGCATATAAGAGCACCATTGTATGGAAAATATACGTTCAGATTCTAACAGGCTGCAGTCATATTAATTAAATCTAAGGTTCATAAATACATCTCAGTTAGAATATAAAACAGCACCTGGTGACCATTGCCAGTAAATATAGTCCCACCGCTTTACAAGCAATACAAATAGCCGAAAACAATAGTACACTACTAGAGGTACGTGCATACAACATCTCTGAAGATTACATATTTCAAATTATTGCAGACTTGTATTTTCATGAGCATGGTTTTCATAAAGAACATATTTAAATGTATGTCCAGTGCAGAGTTTTGATAGATGTACGTACAGAGTTTGACCAAGCGAAACGACGAGACAGTTTGTCATGGAATACAGTTATTGCAGCATACAGAAAACATGGTTATTGTCACAAGGCACTGACACTGTTTCACCCTTATGCAAGAAACAGGTCAAAAACTTGATCAACTAACATGTGCAAACATACTCCCAGCCTGTGGTAAAATAGGAGCTTCGGAAAAGGATATGGACAACCATCATAGCGTAAAGGAAAGAGGAATTTTTCCAGCTACGGTTGCAAATGTCCTGGTAGACATGTATGCAAAATGTGGAACCGTAGACAAGGCTCGTAAACTAGTTGACATAATGCCTTTTATAATTTCTTAGAAACATTAATGCCCTAAATGCTCGTGCCATGAACAATAATGATTGCTGGATATGTGGAAAATGGATGTTTTTGAAAATCCATTATAATTACCTACAAACATGCATGCATTCGCAATTGACAGCTATGAAGCCAAATTCCACAATCTTTGTCAGCAATGTCAACTCATAATCTAATGATTGTTGAAAAGCGCCAGTATTGATATTTGTCGACCTTCGCAACAGTGAACAGAATGTTTTTTTTTTACTCAATCTTGCTTCATAACAACTCCTTTGTTGTATATTTCAGTGCAATGGGACCTATACATATCAGACCCCTCTATATCGACTCCATTCCACCATCTTCTGATGTTGACAGAAAAGTTTTTATGTTAAATGAACAAAGGATTAATTTAAAAAGAAGCGTTCTTGGGCTGTGCAAAGCCACGAAGCATTAACAGAGCAGGAGCATGACCTATCCTAGTGTTAGACAAGATAAATGATTTAGCTTTGGCATTAATTCCCAAAGGGGTGGATCTTCTTGTTGTCAACCCTCACATTTTAAGAGGATTTCGACCCCATGTTGCAGTTGATGCTGGACACACACCACAATGGAATTTGTTATCCACTTCCTTATAGATATTATTTTCATGACAAGGTTTGAATACGGTATTTTCTTGAACTTGCGATCGTTCATTTTTTCCAAAGCTCAAATGAGTATGTCGTCAAGCGGGTCTGTGGATATTTGGAGGAATGATTAAGGTGGACGCTGTCACTGCAGCAATCCTTGGTTTGTCTGTCCTCCTATGCACAGGTTTTGTGACATGGAAGGATTCATTTTTTTCATAGCTTTAACGAGTTTGTCGGCAGGCAGGTCTGTGGATATTTGGAAGAATGATTTAGGTGGATGCTGTCACTGCATAAATCCTTGAGGGCTTCTGTTATAATTAGTATTATAACTGTAGTTATTTATAATAAATCACTGCAATTCATATGGATGTCGGTCATTGATGTTTCAAAGGTTATATAGAATATTAGAAATAGATCAATGAGGCTGAACACTTGAAAGTGGTAGGTGAGACTTGTAAGCATGATGTATTTTAAAGATTGTTAGTCTATAATTACATGTTTCTATAGGTAAATAAGCATTCAGAAATAGAAGTCACTGGCGAGTGCACTTTTATAACATGGTCTTTGCTCAATAATTTTTTAGAATTAAATGTTCTATCTTAGTATCATTAAGGTTGAGCATTCACATGGATTTTTCTCATTTTGTAGGTTATTTCTAAAGTTCACTTTTATACTTCAAGATGCAGATATTTGTGAAAACACTCACTGGGAAGACCATCACTCTTGAAGTTGAGAGCTCAGACACTGTTGACAATGTAAAAACCAAGATCCAGGACAAGGAAGGTATTCTCCTGGACCAGCAGAGGCTTATTTTTTCTGGAAAGCAGCTTGAGGATGGACGGACCTTGGCAGATTATTAGTATTATAACTGTAGTTATTTATAATAAATCACTGCAATTCATATGGATGTCGGTCATTGATGTTTCAAAGGTTATATAGAATATTAGAAATAGATCAATGAGGCTGAACACTTGAAAGTGGTAGATGAGACTTGTAAGCAAAATGTATTTTAAAGATTTTTAGTCTATAATTACATGTTTCTATAGGTAAATAAGCATTTAGAAATAGAAGTCACTGGCGAGTGCACTTTTATAACATGGTCTTTGCTCAATAATTTTTTAGAATTAAATGTTCTATCTTAGTATCATTAAGGCTGAGCATTCACATGGATTTTTATCATTTTGCAGGTTATTTCTAAAGTTCACTTTTATACTTCAAGATGCAGATATTTGTGAAGACACTCACTAGGAAGACCATCACTCTTGAAGTTGAGAGCTCAGACACTGTTGACAATGTAAAAACCAAGATCCAGGACAAGGAAGGTATTCTCCTGGACCAGCAGAGGCTTATTTTTTCTGGAAAGCAGCTTGAGGATGGACGGACCTTGGCAGATTATTAGTATTATAACTGTAGTTATTTATAATAAGTTTTAAAGATTTTTAGTCTATAATTACATGTTTCTATAGGTAAATAAGCATTTAAAATAGAAGGCACTGGCGAGTGCACTTTTATAACATGGTCTTTGCTCAATAATTTTTAGAATTAAATGTTCTATCTTAGTATCATTAGGCTGAACATTCACATGGATTTTATCATTTTGCAGGTTTATTTCTAAAGTTCACTTTTATACTTCAAGATGCAGATATTTGTTGAAGACACTCACTAGGAAGAGCCATCACTGCTTGGAAGTTGAGAGCTCAGACACTGTTGACAATGTAAAAACCAAGATCCAGGACAAGGAAGGTATTCTCCTGGACCAGCAAGGCTTATTTTTGCTGGAAATCAGCTTGAGATGGACGGACCCTTGGCAGATTATTAGTATTATAACTGTAGTTATTTATAATAAATCACTGCAATTCATATGGATGTCGGTCATTGATGTTTCAAACGTTATATAGAATATTAGAAATAGATCAATGAGGGTGAACACTTGAAAGTGGTAGGTGAGACTTGTAAGCATGATGTATTTTAAAGATTTTTATTCTATAATTACATGTTTCTATAGGTAAATAAGCATTCAGAAATAGAAGTCACTGGCGAGTGCACTTTTATAACATGGTCTTTGCTCAATAATTTTTTAGATTTAAATGTTCTGTCTTAGTATCATTAAGGTTGAGCATTCACATGGATTTTTATCCTTTTGCAGGTTATTTCTAAAGTTCACTTTTATACTTCAAGATGCAGATATTTGTGAAAACACTCACTGGGAAGACCATTACTCTTGAAGTTGAGAGCTCAGAAACTGTTGACAATCTAAAAACCAAGATCCAGGACAAGGAAGGTATTCCCCCGGACCAGCAGAGGCTTATTTTTGCTGGAAAGCAGCTTGAGGGAGGCGAACACCCTCAAATGTTTGGGGAGGCAAATACTG
The DNA here is from genome assembly GCA_019776745.2 of Taxus chinensis. Taxonomy (NCBI): domain Eukaryota; kingdom Viridiplantae; phylum Streptophyta; class Pinopsida; order Cupressales; family Taxaceae; genus Taxus; species Taxus chinensis. The sequence goes on from CM034155.1 coordinate 554,621,957, forward strand.
TTGACAATGTAAAAACCAAGATCTAGGACAAGGAAGGTATTCCCCTGGACCAGCAGAGGCTTATTTTTGCTAGAAAGAAGCTTGAGGATGGACAGACCTTGGAAAATTACAACATCCAAAAGGAATCCACACTCCACCTAGTCCTTGGTCTTAGAGGAGGCATGCAAATATTTGTTAAAACCTTGACCGGAAAGACCATCACCCTTGAAGTGGAAAGCTCAGAAACTATTGATAATGTTAAGGCCAAGGTCCAGGACAAGGAGGGAATTCCCCTTGACCAATAGAGGCTCATCTTTGCTGGAAAACAACCTGAAGATGGTAGAACATTGGCTGACTATAACATTCAGAAGGAATCTACCCTCCATCTTGTGCTCCGTCTGAGGGGAGACATGCAAATCTTTGTTAAAACCTTGACTGGAAAGACCATTACATGGTTTTCTACACTTATTGCAATGGCAGGATATCTTAATAAATACGGGCTAATATCATGGTTTAGCCAGACTATCAGTACCAAATTTCTCGAGCCCTTATGGAAAATCCCACACATAAATTCTTAATAAAAACTATATTTTCCTGCAGCTGAAATTTTGTAACTCTTTCTAAATTTCAAAGAGATACCCTATAGGCCTGTCATTGGAGGGAGGTGAAAAAGGATCCTGTTTTCTGTAACTACATCGATTGACATTTTGGGCATTGCTCTGCTCATCCCATAAAATGCAAACCAATAAAGAGAACAAGAATTTAAGTTAATCTCAAAATGAAAACAAGCGCATTCTTTTTCTGAGTTTGATTTTCTTAAATCGATGTATATGAAATAATGAAACAACACCGAATCCTGGAACAGGGGAACGGAGAGGTAAACCTTAAATTCACAGCTTCGATACTAGATGGCTTCCTCCGATCACACAGTCTGCAACTCCAACCACACTCAGCTGGAAAAGAGAAATGGGCTCCTCGTCTACAATGTTCGATGCCAAAAACACTCATTACAAAATCCTTCCCGAAACCCTAATCAAGGCATTTTTTTATTCTTCTTCGACTACTACGTACTGGTACACTACGGGCCAGCCATACTCCCCTTGTTTTACTGATGGCAGATGCATGGCCGCCTCCACGCCGGACTCCTACAACTGTCCTCTCTTTCTGACCACCTATACACCTCTCCCTCCTTCGAACATGGTCCTGTATTCCATCCGCCACATCTACGGCTCTCGGGCATCCGTGCATCGTCGACCAACGAAGCCCCATCGTCGATGCCCTGGTGCCTGTCAGAAGGCCTCCGCCATGCCCACATAGAACACACCTTTTGGCGTAATAACCAATGCTTTTTCTTGTTTGAGAGATTTTTATGAGAAATTTTTATGAACTCAATCACCCTACTGGTTTGCAGATCTACGACGCAGGATCTTGTATAACAAAATCCAAAGGGTAGACCCAGGAAGAGGCGAAGCATGACATGTTGGAGAATCTGGAACATTTAGAAGGGGCGGTGAAGTAGATATCGAAGGGAGGGCCTTATTTCGGTGGAGAGGAGTTTGGGTTCCTGGATATCACCTTCATACCTTTTGCGTCCTGGTTCCTCACATATGAAAGTATTGGGAATTTTAAGCTGCCGTTTGAGACTTGATATCCGCTGCTCCATGCGTGGATTAAAAAATGTATGGAGAGGGAGATCGTTAACAAAGTTCTTCCCACTCCTGAGCGGATTTTGGAGTTTTTGTTACAACTCAGGAAGAAAATTGTGGTCAATTGAAAAAACTTATGCGTATTTTCAAAGCTTTGGCATACATCTAGCTTGTACCATTACAATTCATTAGTTGAACGGCTGAATAAAATAATAGAAACTCACAATACTAAATATATAGTGTTGTAAAAGGTTTAAGGTCCCTTTCAAAACCTCTTTTTGGTCCAATCTAAAAAAATCATATTAGTTAGTACCGTTTTAATTTACTATATTATAAATGTGGTTAATCTTTTTGTCTAAAATATAATTTGATTTTGGGTTTATTATATATATATATAGACAACTCTAATTAAAATATGCATATTATATAACTATATAAATGATGTCTATTAGCAATTACATGAGTTCCAAAGTATATTAAAGGGATCTTCTCTAATGAGAATATGAAACTATTTTCATATATAATGATTTTTTTGGGGTGGTATCTTGATGGCTCCAATTTAATTGTAAATGAAGTGCCTCAAAGAATAAAAGGTCAAGGATATAAACCATCCCTATGAATAGTTTAGTGAGTAGAGGCCTTACACCATCCTCGAGGAACCCATTTCACAATATGTACATGAGCTATAGAGTTGTTTCGAGGTTGGCTTTAGACCCAAGGGACAACAACCAAGTATAAATGTTTGGCAAGTTGAAATAAATGGGAGATAAAAGGATTATGCAACCTCTACGCAAGCTGTTAGAGATTCTTGTATATGAGGAATACATGAACCCCTTGAAAGATGATGACCTTACATATAGTATCATGGAAACTACCAAGTCAAAAATAGGGATGATATATGATTTTGCATAGATGCACCAAGACTACACATAACCAAATGAGGAAAGTCAACATTCATGCGGAATGGTCACTTAGATCAATGAGTATTCATGTGTTGATGTGATTAAATAGATGATAAAGAAACATGAAGTTTGTGTAATGCTAATGGTTCATTCCTTAGAATCATAAAATCCACAAAATTTTGGAATTAGGAATCTAGAAATATATTTGTTGAAATTCCAGGGATACGTACCATACATAGAATTAAGAGTGATTATGTTGAAATCTGCTATAAAGTGTATTGTAGAAATTTGTGGACTACTCATAGAACAAAGCATCTAGAATGGGAAGAAGCAATTGGAATGTTGCACAAAATGTATGCACTATCTCATAGATTGGTAAAGTCATGGCCTTTATTTAGTAACTGTAAATCCTAAAAAAAACATATGCATGCTTCCATGGATATATGGACATAACAATATATTGAAGCTAGAAGGAGGGTTCACATATTCTAACCTTTTCCTAAATCTTGTTACATACATCAATAGACAAGAAGGAAAACATGTAGATGGTCCCACCTGTAAAAAGACATCATAAAAAACTTTTCTTGTGAGGATGAGAATCCAATAATGCGCAAAAATCTATAAAAATTCAAGGTGTTTTTATTTTAAAGAGAAATGGACATGAAAAGTCGTTGATCAGAACTCAATGCCCAACCAAAATACAAGAGAATTGGTGCACACAATATATCATAAAATTTGAGCATGTGCTAATGAAAATTCCCCATTGAAACCCTATAACATATCACACAATAATAATAATGAGGATGCAAGCTCAAAAAGTGAAGAAGACATGGAGCTTAAAGATATGCTTGAACTAGATTGAATAGATCCCCTTCAAAACAAGGATATTGTGGGAGATACAATATACATTTAGTTGTGAAATCTCAACATAAAATAAAATGGTAGGTTACACAAATTATAAGAGGCATAGGGAAAGGGGAAGCACAGAGTATATGATTAGCTAGTGAAAAAAAGGATGAAGGACATGTTTACCTTGGGAGAACATAATATGACATCTCTAAGAGACTACTAAACCAAATAAGAAATATCAAATATTGTGCAATTGTTATGAGATAGTGAAGATGTGTTTCCTCCTAAATTTAGCGAAATCATGGATGTGAATCCATCTTTGAAAGGTATGCACTTTAAGCTAAAATAATTTGTATGACCCATTAGAAAGAACACTTTTAGATTTAATTTTGATGTGAAAGTAAAAATGAAAGCTGAGTTGGATAAATGATCTATAAGCTAAATTTATCTAACGCATATGAAAATCAGTTTGAGTAAGCCTAGTACTATCACACCCTGAAAATATTATAGAAAATATGATTCAAAAATACTATAGATAAGGGAACTATGCATGTGTGAAGGGTCCATTTTTGAAAACATTTACAAATGAAAATTTTGAAAAATTTTCATGACATAAAGTATATTCATTAAGAAATGGATTCAACAAATACTACAAAATTCAAATTGGAGAAAAAATTAACTAAAGAAAACACTCACAACAAAATGACAACCTTTTATATGAATGGTCATTCTATTTTGGCTAATTAATGCACTGTTTTTGTTCTTAAGAATAATAATCACCTTAATTAAGGATTTCATGTATCAATATTTGAAATTTTACCTAGATTATTGGGTAATATTCATTATCTTCAGTGAACACTCATCAAAATTTTGGTTGATGTTATAAAATATGAAAATCCCTTGACATTACCCCGAGCTTTAAAAATGTGCTTCTTTGACATCATTTAGGTTACTCTAGGGTTAATCCCCTTGGTGTCATAGATCTTAAAGAGTATTAGTTCAACAAACCTCCCATTTTTTTATCTCAAATACACCATTCTAGGTGAATAAAAACCTCACTACAATAATAAATCTTGTTGCATTCACCCCTTTCAACCTTGTAATAGATTTGGTGGCCAACATGCACTACTATTATTTCTTATGAGAATACATATAAAGCATGTAGAATTTTTTCCAGTAATTTGAAGGAGAAATGTTGTGTGTTCTAGTTATCATTGTTGAAATCTATTTTAGAGATATCTCAGGAAACAATTCCTTGTCGATCAATGTCCCCATTACTAATAGATTATATTTAAAATTGTATCCCTTTTATTTTTTGGGTAGTTAGAACACCCAAAAATTTGAGGTGAACTCACTTGTGCATATTGCAAGACCCTTTAGAGGTAGGTACATATGGAGGGGACTTGACATACCATGTCAATCCAATGCAGTATTTGAATTTTATAACCAAAAAACATAATCAGTCATGTGGTTTTATGTCATATTTATAGACCATTATCATAGACCACTCTCTATGCTTGGACAAGAAACAACATATATCATCTACACGATTTTTTATTGTGGATTTGTAGTTGACACTTCCTCCTAAACATTGCACATTATTAACACTCATTAAATTTGAAACACTATCATTTTTATAATCCTATACATGTTATTAATAACTTTTGGTAATATGGGGATTTGTAGTATAAGGGAGTAGTAAAACAAGATGAGAGATGACCAAGTCCATGGGTGTTCTAGTTAATATTTTAAGGAATTTATTTACAGTAAATGCACTAATTGTTGATTCATTAAATGTTATTTTATAATATAGATTGCATGTCAAAGTTGGATTTTGAGGTGGTAGGGAAGAGGGATAGGTTGTGGGGGCTTGATCTTGATACACATCACTAACAATATCCTTATATGATACGAGTAAGGAAAATCAAATCAAAGCATTGAATGACTTATAGTTGAGGTAGGATATTCTTGAGTGATTAATGATTCATTTTCAGAGGTATATGATATTATTTTATAGTGTTAATAAAAGGATATCTATTAGGTACCTCACCCATGAAAATGACAAGAATTTACAATACATATTTAGTAGAAATATACTAGTAAGGAAACCATATTTCTACTACCTGAACTAAGAAGCTATATATACTTTTGAGATATACATGATTATATTTTAATGCATGCATATGTATATTATTCAAGAAATTAGCCATATGAACAGAAGGGTGAAGCTAGTCAACAATCTGGAGTAGTAGTTACAAGTTTTGGAGACAAGATAGTGGCTAAGAAATCATTAACCTCCTCTTTGATTTTATTCTCCTTCCCGAGTAGAGTTCAACTTGCAGAGAAGAGGGAATGAAAGTTGAATATGATGTGTAAACACCCTAATTTCTCATCTGTCCTAAATAAATTAATTCCCCTTCCTCATTTCCCACAAAAATACACTTTGAATTAATCAAATATAATTTGATTAATTATCCATTTTAAAATCCAAAAAATAGCCCAATCCTCACCACATGTCATTATTGTCCATGTTTTTCTACTATTGAATTAAAAATTCAAATTCAAATCCTCACCCACCCTTTGTGGTCCCCACTCACCTAAAATCCTCCACTTATGAATTAAAAATATAATTCAAATCCTCACCCATTCTTCGTGGCCCCCACTCATCTAATATTGCCCACATTTTCAAACCACTCACCTAATCTTGCCCACATTTTCAAACCACTCACTTAATCTTGCTCACATTTTCAAACCATGATTACTTAAATTACTCTAAGTTAATCACTCCCCCAGGCTACAAATACAACCTTACCCCTCCCATCTAAGGACACGAAGAATAAGCTTGAATGTCATATCTATGTTCTTGCATCCTTTGAGAAAAGAACGTTCTTTTTCCTCGTCCTATTCCCTAAATAGCATCATAATCCTTTTTCCCATATGGCGCAAAGTAAGAGGATCGTTGTTGCAGGAAGGCCTTGCTCTGTCTTGAAGAAAAACACCTACATATCACACAATCAAGGCTCAATCCAAGTTTCCTAGCCCATTCTGAGGTTTGCTACGGAACACGAAGGAGGAGGTATGATTATTGGTATTTTACTTCCTTTTTAGTAGTGTATTTTTCCTAGCTTACATTCTGGCACGCCCGGTTACTTTCGATATGTTACCATTAATTTCCCAATTAGTTGTTTTATTTGTTCTTTGTTTATTATTATTCGTTATTATTTCCTTTTCTGTTCCTTATGGCCTTCTTTGGTTAACCTTCACGCTTTGGGTAGTGTTTTTGTTGTGTGATGTCTTGTGGTGTATCTGCAGGTTATAAAAACAATTAAACTATGAATCTCATCATGTATTTGATCTCCTCGATGCTTGGTGTTTAGTTCCCAGTTCTGATTTTTCTATTCACGCGTAATCTATAAAAACACATGAACTAGTCATTAGTTTATCATCTTACTGTCATGGGACAACCAATCCGGAAAATGCATTTATTTATTTACTTTTGCTAAAATAACTACTTTGTAGGAAGATAATCATTTTTTTTCTTTTATTTTAGTCGATCATTTTGTGATCTAACTCTTTATTTTTATTTATTGTTCTTTTTTAACCTTGCTGTCAAAATTTTAGCTCTTTAGGTGAAGTACATAAGTCAGAAAATAAAAAAATACTATCTCCCAGGATGTTTTTCTCAGGTTCAAAATTTTCATTCAGAGTGTTATTGTAGCCCATCTTCCGAAAGCCATAACTTTTTCTCCCGAACTCGGAATGAATTCATTTTTGTTAATAGAAAGGTATAAAAAATATCCATGCAATGGAAAATTAATTTTTTGATTTAGACTTTCAAAAAAAATTTGGTTTCATTTCTTCTAACCCCTTTCTTTTTAACAAAATACAACAAAATTATAGGTTTTTTTTTAAATTTTATTTAACGTAACAACCTCACACGTATGTTCTTTCCTCGCACTTCAAAATTGATCTTGGAAATAAAAAACGTGAGGCCACCCAGGCTCTGTAAAACCTTTTTAAAAAAAAAAAAAAATTTGCCTTACATTTCAATTTTCCATGACAACACTTCTAGGTAACGTTTTCACACTCTTCTTTCATCGTTTTTATTTTTTTGTGAAAATAATCATTATTGCTATTTCACAATCATGATTAATTGTAATAATTATTAACATTTAAAAAAATAAAAAAAACCTATTCCAATTATATCCGCTTCTGCTCTTTTCTTGCGCCTTCGAGCGATCTGGAAAATCAGAAACGGTCACAATTTTTTAGTTTCTTGTTCTAACATTGCAGGATCCTCTAGCTTTGTTTTCCAACTGTCATTTCAATAATTATTTTCCTTTGAAATATTATTAATATTTTTTTGGTCATTGGTTGTGTATGCTCTTTTCCCGCGCCTTCGAGCGATCTGGAAAATTAAAAACAACCACGATCACTTTTCTAACATTTCGTTTGTAGGATAACTACTAATTTGTTTTTTGTAGAGCCGCGTCGCTAGAATATTGTCAAAGATAAAAACAAAAATAAAAAAACAACAAAAATCCCGCAAAAATACCACCATTTAAAGAAAATTACTGAAACACAAAAAAAAAGTACGCTCAGGTACGTAATTATTTTCTACTAGTGATTAATTTCAAGTTGGAAAGAACCCTGCATTTAATCACTTTATCATTTAATTTTTGCACGTAGATGAGGTGGATTTCATCACCACTAAAGCTACATTGGTGACGTGGACTTGAATACCATGCACCCACAATATTTTTATCTGCATTGTACTTTGAGACCTAGTCTCATCACAGCATTCGGTATTTACCTTGCCCTTGCTCTTCACTTATAGGTAATGTTGTCGTGCAACGCATGCGAGTCACGCCTAAATAGCTGTAACAATGAAGCCTGGGCATGGTCCCTGTAAATCTCCAGGGATTTATAAGGACACCATAAACATTCATTCCCCTATCACCTTCCACCTTTTCACAAAACCTATTTTGGACGTGGTGATTCAATCTGAAACAGGAAAGTAAGAATTAGTGAGCCTCCTCTAGTGCTCTAAGGGCTCCCCGTACCAATTATGTCCCCATGCAGAATTAGGTATATCAGGACTAGGGTATATCAGAGGAAACATATTTTTGGAGTACCAAGAGCCCGCATCCATCAGTCCATAGCATACTTGTATGATTGCATGAAACAATGATCATTCCTGAAGAATTTACCTCCTAATCCAAAACAATTGGATCCACATGATTGCTTGCTGTGTGAAAACAAAATAGTTTAGCATTGTTTTATTATAAAAATTGGTTGATATCAATGTGTTCATTGTAAAAGTTCAAACCCTAGTTGTGTTCCACAAAAAAAAAATCATTTCTCGGCCAATTCAATACCAAGCGAAAACATCCAAACACTCCAAAAGTGCAGACTAGAACATCGCACCAATTTCATTAGCTTACTTAAGCCAATCCTCCATTGCGTGTTTTCAAGCTATATCAAACTGACATTGGGTGACTTGTGTAAGTTCACTCATTATTTCATCAACTATCAAGTTTATCAAAATTACATCCAACAAAAACCCCTTCAGAGCTCATTTTGAGTTGACAACTGTGTTGAGTCACTTGTTTGATTTACTCTTCCTATCCAAAATCCAAAGCTTGTTTAAGCCAAACCAATCAACAAATTCATCATAGCTTGATTGAGCTATATCCTACTTATATCAAGTACCTTGTTTGAGTGTACTCCTTACATTGTCACTTGTTAAACTTGTTTAAACCAAATTTAAGCCATTTTCATTATATCTTATTCAAGCTATCGCATATTTATCCTGAGTAGCTTGTTTAAGCTTGCTCATTATAGCCTTACTTGTTAAAACTCGATTGAGCCAAAAAAAAGATAACAATCAATAGGTTGAGATCTTTATCGCACCTTTCTACATTCTCCCTCTCTTTCAAACATGATGAATTCATGAAAAACATCACGCAATGAGCTATTAGAACAAGTTAATAAGATGACAACACAACTCTCTCATATGGCTACCCAAATCAATGAACGATCACCCAAAAAGCCGATCATACAACCTAATGAATATGTCACTTCACGTAAAGTCCAATGCTAGTTTACCCCCCTTGGAGAAAGTCTCTCTAGTGTTTTTCATCAGCTAAAAGAGGCTAAACTAATAATATATCCAATTACAAAACCGTTTACCAAAGGGGAAGCTAAGCCATGTTGGTACAAACCTAACACATATTGTGACTTGAACTTATTTCGAGACTCTCTTTCAACCCAAACATAAATTGAACCTGTTTTGGACAACAACATTCTTCCAATATCTACTGAGCACTTGAACTTATTTCAAGACTCTCTTTCAACCCAAACATACATGTTGAACCTGTTTTGGGCGACAACATTCTTCCAACATCTAACGAGACCTTGATCTCATTTCAAGACTCCCTTTCAAACCTTGATATCACTGTAGAAACTACAGAAGAGGTTCCATCAATAGGTAGCATTAAGTTTGATTCTATTATTCCAATATTGGCTCTTATTCCTAACATCTCTAGCCTTGTTGTCAAAACACAACCACATCGAGTTTGGACACTTGCAACAATGCAACCTGTCATGTCCATCATGCTTTCAACGATCGATCTTATAGGCATCTCATCACTAATTATTCTCACATGTCAAGACTTCTACGCGCATACATTCTATGAGGTACTTATACCCAAGAATATCTTTACATAACCTTTTCCATCTTTAATCATGAATCTATCCTCAAAACAATCAATTAATGGACAAATAGAAGCAACAAACCAAATAACACAAACCATCATTGTCAACACACATGGAAGCTATTGGCTTAACCAAATCTATCTCACTCTTTGGGCTTACCGCACATCTTATCACACACCTACTGGAGCCACTCCCTTCTCCTTTGTTTATGGTTGGGAAGCTATTTTACATGTCAAGGTTGAATTTCCATCCTTCATAATATCCTTCAAAGATGTAATCAATAAAGATTATTATTGACACTCGCACCTTCATGAACTCAAGATTCTTGATGAAAAACAACTTAATGCCCTAGATCATCTTCAAGTATATCAAAATAGACTATGGCATAGCTACCATAAAAAATTCAAACCTAGAAAATTTAAGGTCAATGATTTCATTCTCAAAGAAAATCGAAAGAACACACCCAAAGAACGAGACAAACAAGATAAATTTGAGCCCAACGAAATCATAGATAGTTTTGGGTTTGGAGCTTATAAATTGGACATTGACATAGGCCAAGATCTTGATGAACCAATGAATGCAGTTCATTTAAAGAAAATTTATCCTTGAGATATTCACTATTCCGAGAAACAATGTGTACATTGTTCCTTCGCTCTTGCTTATCTCCGAATAAATTTATTCATTTCCATTGGCAGATATTTTCATTATCAAAATCACATCTTCATATTTATCATCATGAGACAAGTGCTAATATAAATCCTATTAAGTTTGTGAATGTCATACTTCTTCCATTTTTAGTCACTTTCATCTATGGTCATACCTAGAAGCTTACTGATGGTAATATATTCCCTTCAAAGACATTATCTCTTTCATAACAAAGCTCTAAACTTCGTTACCTAGTTCCTTTGGTCGTCCATCTCAGTCTTCGGTGTTGAACCCTCGCGTCCTACTAGTCATGTGGGGATAAGATTGGGGGCAGAAATTTCTTCCCAAATACAAAGCGCTATTGTAAAAATCCATCAATTCAATAACTTATGAATAATTCATTGTCACGTCTTTCGTCCTTCATAGTCTTTGGTGTTCAGCCCACACTTCTTACTGGTAGTGTGAGACTGGGAATGGAGGAAGGTGCCTTTACTCATCTATGTCTTGCCTTCGGTGATAAACCCTTGCCTCTTACAAGTGGCATGGGGCAAAGCATAGAGGGTCATTCTCATAAAAGCATAAAAAAATTGCAAAATATTAAAAAAAAATAAAATAAAACAAAACAAAAAGAAAGACAAAAAGGGAATTCACTCACCTATATTTTGCCTTCGGTGATGAGCCCTTGCTTCTCACTAGTAGCATGGGGCAAGGCATAGGGAGTCATTTCAAAAATACAAAATCTTACAGTGCTTGCAAATTATAGAATCCCCAAACACATAATTTAGATGCCTAAGTGAAGAGAGAACTATCCCTTAACCCTATATCTTACCAATCAACAAACCACATAACTGTCCAAGTCTAGCACGTGACTCATAAAGTGAAAGCCATTTCTAAAACTGGTTCAGTACCATTATGAATAATGGAGTCATAATTTCCCAAAGGGATTATTGTTAGCATTTGTATCTATATTCATTATCTACCTCCTACGTCCTTCTTGATTTTCAGTGATGAGCCCACACATCTTACTAGTTGTGTGGAGACAAGAATGGAGCTGGAATTATTTTCATCATATTATCACCACCATATCCTGCTAATGGAAAGAGAATTTGTGTTATTCTGAGCATAAGTTACCACACGGAACAAGGTACATATAAATAATATCCTGGTTTATCACCTCTCAAAACTAAGTCTGCACTTTGGTCTATAAATTGCCAATCACAGTGTGAAAATCGTCAAAAATCTAAAAACAGTGTAAAAATCCAAAAATCCAAAAACATTTGAAAATTGTCAAAAATCTAAAAACAGTGTAAAAATCCAAAAACATTTGAAAATAGTCAAAAACTGAAAAACATTAGAAACACTTGTCTAAAATCCAAAAACATTAGACATAATCGTCACAAATCCAAAACCATTTGAAAATCGTCAAAAAAATCAAAAATATTTGACAATATTCAAAAATCCAAAAAACATTAGAATATATATATATATATATATATATATATATAATAAACAAAAATAAAAAAAAATCCACAAAATCACAAAAACTCTAAAATAACCAACACAAGTCCACCTTTGAACTATTATCCCCAACGAATGATCCAATTACCTTATGACTACTAAATTCAAACCACTTCTCCTCGCATGTATCCTTGCTTGGGGCAAATCCGGATCTCATTGCTTCCTTGTTTGAGGACAATGACCCAATATTTTATTATGTCCTCGTACGCCTGCTTGGGGGCACATCCGATCAATCCTCACTGTGGAACATGTTAGGGATATGTTTATTGGTTCTTGTGTTGCATTATTAGTTATAAATTGTTAATTGTTTTCTTGTATCTTGATATATTACAGGGGGCATCTTGATTTTATTTATCCTGGTGTTATCTGTAATATTCTTATGTTATCTGATTGCATGTCATACTGGGGCATCATACTTTCTTGATGGCCTCTGTCTATGCTCTCTTCCATTTACATATTGTACTAGGGCATCAAAATTTTTTGATTGCCCCTGTCTATGTTATCACGCATATTACAGTTTAGTCATCCTGATCTTTTATATCACGATGCATCCTGTTATGTGCTATATTAAAATTAAGATGCTTTTCGTCACGTGAGTATCTTCATGTATGATCAACATCTTACTTTTCACCCCATACATTCACCCATACTAATACATTCCCTAGTTTGGGAATCCTACTTGATCACCGTTGCAGTTTGCGAATCCTACTTGACGATCTTTCTCAAGTAGCATTCACTATCCAGTAACTCCTTCTCCGTCACCATGATCACCATGTATTTGATCCATTCATCCTCACTCCTCATTTTTAATCCTCCACCACTTATACCCATATTACCCTTCTCACCATTCATGTCCCCTCTCACCCATTTATATTCTTTCCTTTCCCCCTTATGCTTCCCGCTTGGCAATCTTACTTAATAAATCCTTCTATATACGATCCTTGGTGGAGGTTTACTCTCTCCCTAAGATCTTCCCGCTGTAGAAGCTTCTTCACCACCTCCCCTCTCATCAAACAACAATCACCACCAAACACATCTTCCCATTCCACCTCTTCTGCTTCTCATTCTCGCATCATTACTCTCACCAAGCAGGCATCCCAATTAAGGATTCCCCTCACACTCTCCACCCTCCACTACATATATTCCTTCATCCATTCATGTTACACTCCTTTGTTTCCTTTCTTTCTTGTTATCACCTCATCTTATATCATATACCACTCAGGCATACCTCACTCACTCTTTTCTCATCCTTCCCCAAACCCGTCTTATGCCTAGTCATCCTACTTACATGCTCTCGTAGTATGGAAAATTTACTTGAGGGTTACCCTTCAGTCCATTTTGTCATACCCAATTCCCACCAACTCGATCATCATCCCTCTTCTTCTTCATCTTTGCGATCTTACTTAACCATTCCAGCCACATGACAATCTTACTTAAGACTTCCACTTAAGGTTGATCTGCCCTATAGCCTTCCCCCATCCCATCATATTTTACCCATCTTATTTCTCCCTCCTCCCATCACAATCATCTTCTTCAACCTACCATTCCACCCCTGTCCCCAATATCATCTTGTCTTTCTCCTTGCATATCATCCCTGTCGGTTAGGTGATCCTACGAAACCTCTCCGGTAGCATGACGATCTTACTTAAGGGATTCTCTTAAGCATGACATGTCATCTTACACTTGCCCATCACTTTACAATCTCACCATCCATATTTCCTCTTCATTCCCCATCATCATATATTTTTACCACCACTATCACCCTCCTCTACTTGGCAATCTTACATAACCACTCACCCGGCATGACGATCTCACTTAAGAGTCCCTCTTAAGGATGATCTATCTCCTTGCCTTTCCCCATCACTACACACCCTTCACCCTTCACTTTTTCTCGGCATTCCCCATCATCACATCCTTTCACCTCCTTCTCGATTCTCACAAACACTACTTCTCGCTTGACCACTTGTCATCTCCAGTTTCGCTCGCTTAGAAATCTTACTTAACCACTTCCGTCACATGACAATCTTATGTCAGGGTCCTCCCTACACTTAACTTGTCATCGTGAACTTCTCCCCCGCCTCATTCTTCGTTCACTTTGTTGATCGCTTATTCCACCTGGTATCTCCTACTACCCACTTTTTCCTCCTACTATTATCCTTTCTTCACATATCCTCTTACAACATACATTTAATCTCTTCCGCCTACAATCACGTTCTTTTCCCCCATTTTCCCCTTCTTGATCCATCATCCTTCATAACGTTTATTCCCATTATTTTCATATCTTTTTTCTTCATCCTCACCTCGTTCATCCTCATCACCTACATCCTCTCCTCACTTTCACCTAGTCCCAACTCATCACTCCCATTTTATTTACTCTTTCCACTTCATTTTCTCAAATCCCCCCACATTTCTACCCACACATGCATTCACCATTATTGTTCACATTACTCTATCATTATTTCATCATCATCTTCTATTCCCGTGCTAATAATTGTAAATGGGATTTCCCTAAAAATAATCAATCCTCATTCCGCACGACCTCATTCACTCCCTTGAACCTTCTAAACTTTCCCTTCATTCCTTCCCTCCTCTAAGCCCACCACTGATAGTAAAAGGGCTTTCCCTAACGTCCCTTTGTTGGCATTACGCTTTCCAATCCTCATTAGCTTTCTCCTTTTCTTCATTTTTTCTCTCACCCTTCCCCACCACTCATTGTAAAGGGGATTTCCCTAATGTCCCCTCATTGGCATTGCCTCTTCTATCCCCCATTCTCTTTTCTCTCCTATTCTTTTCCCTCTATCCCACCCTTTCTTGTCACTTCATACTCATCTCTCCATCTTCTCTTCACCCTTTTCAATATCTTTACTGTCTTCATCATACATCCTTTTTCTATTTTCTCGTCATCCTAATATCCTCATTTCATGCATCTCCGCATCTTTTCCAATTGATGTCATTCCTCCCCTCTTTCTTCTCTGAACATTCCTTATATTGTTCCCTTTCCACTTATTACCCCCTTTCTATATTCCCTTCCTTCTACATAATTTTCTTTATTATCCTCTTCTCTCTCCCACCCCTCATCTTATTCCCATTCCCCTATATCATCTTCTTCCCCTTTTTCCATCACGTTTCCTCCTTACTTCTCCATCGATAACCTGGATGTTCAACATTGTCCTGTCTTTTTTTATCATACCACCCTCCACATGCATCTCCATACGGTCTGTTCCATATTATTTTCCTTGGTCTTCCTCATAATGACACGATTCCTTCAATCTTCTCCTTGTATTCATTCTATCTTCCTTTCCTCTCCCCTAATTTTCATGTTTCTTCTGACCACTTCTCCTTTTCTCTACCACCCCTACCTTTTTGTTCATTTTTTATCTGTTTCTCTTCTTTTCTCTCCTCTTTTTCACACTTTCCTCGCCCCTCATAATTTCTTTTTTTCTCCATTCTACTTCTTCTTTCATCCTATTTCCATTTTCATCCATTTCACCCCCTACTCCCACCTCGTTTTCTCCTACTTATTTATCCTTTCCCATTTCCTGATTTTCTCAGCTCTATCATTTCTTTCACTTTCACACATCCCTCTTTACTATCTCTGTTGCTTCCTTCATTTTGCACATCTCTATATTTTATCCCTTCACTCTCTACTCTGTCATTTTCTTGTTTTTGCCTTGTTTGTCCTTCATCATTCCCTTCTTCCCCTATCATCCCTCTCTCTTATTTCTACCTCTTTCATTCTTTTTTTCCCCTCCCCTATCTCCCTTACTCTTCTCATAATCAACCCCCAATTCTATCTATTCCCTTTTCTCTTTCCCACACACCCTCCCACCTAGCATTCAAGGCCGATTGAATCATTTCTCCATTTGCGTCATGTGGTCATTCTAGTCTCTTCCACTCCATTATCGTTCTCTTCTCCACATAATTCATTTCTCTTCTTTTTGAGAGTTCTTTCGTATATTCCATTCTCGTCAGTCCTCTAGAGGGGGCATCACCACATCTATCCATAATCACATCTTTTCATGACATTTTTGTCTTGAAGGATACTATGACATCTGTCACTCACCACTTTCTATTCTCCCCAAAAAACATTCGCTCTACCTTTTGCTTAAAAAAATTAGATTGAATTCTTCCCCCATACCATATACTTTCTTTGAAAGGACACTACTTTCATAGTACCCTTCCAACGAGGGGAAAATGTAGACACCCTAATTTCACATCTTTCATATATAAATCAATTCCCCTTCCTCATTTCCCACAAAAATACACTTCGAATTAATCAAATATAATTTGATTAATTATCCATTTCAAAATCCAAAAAATAACCCAATCCTCACCACATGTCATTATTCTCCATGTTTTTCTACTATTGAATTAAAAATTCAAATTCAAATCCTCACCCACCCTTCATGGTCCCCACTCGCCTAAAATCCTCCACTTATGATTTAAAAATATAATTCAAATCCTCACCCATTATTCATGGACCCAACTCATCTAATCTTGTCCACATTTTCAAACCACGCACCTAATCTTGCCCACATTTTCAAACCACTCACTTAATCTTGCCCACATTTTCAAACCATGATTACTTAAATTAATCTAAGTTAATCACCCCCTAGTAAATACATCCTTACCCCTCCCCTCTAAGGACACGGAGAATAAGCTTGAATGCCATATCTAAGTTCTTGCATCCTTTGAGCAAATAACTTCCTTTTATCTTGTCCTAATGCCTAAATAGCCTCATAATCCTTTTTCCCATCTGGTTCAAAGTAAGAGGATCATTGTTGCAGGAAGTCCTTGCTCCGTCTTAAAGAAAAGAACCTACATATCACACAATCAGGGCTCAATCCAAGTTTTCTAGCCCATTCTGAGGTTTGCACTACGGAACGTGAAGGAGGAGGTATGATTATTTGTATTTTACTTCCTTGTTAGTAGTGTATTTTTCCTAGCTTACATGATGAGCTATTTCTCTTTTAGCATGTGGAACTTGTGTAAGTTACCCTATCCTATAAACACATAAACAACTACTAATACATCAGAATGACATAATCCATTCATCACATTTTAACCCCCTCTAAGATATGGGTGCTTACTAATTTGTTCTTCCAAACTTGGGGAAACATTCTCTTTTGGTAGAGGATATTTCTTATTCCATATATTAGAGGACTTCACGAGTGGAAAATTATATTTTCAATGGAATAAAATATTGGGGAGAGTAGAATAAAGGTCAGATAAGAAGGGATGTGGGTTAAATTATTACAATAATTAGGGATACATGAAAAATCATCCAATGAAAAATATTATCCTATTTTTAAAAACACATAAGAAATTTAGAAGCATTTACTCTCAATACCTTAGGTCTAAATTTATCCTGTGTATGCTTTAGAGACTGTGTTGACGAATTATCCCCACATGAAAGACTAGAGAAATAGAGGCAAAACCAAACCTTATAATTTTCAGGGTAGAGAACATATCTTCTATCTCTATCAAATTTGAAAAATCAAGGACATGATAAATACATATTACCTTATTACCATTCATGCAAATACATGTTATATTTTATGATGTATATATGAGATCACATTTGTATATATTGATGGATAATTGACAGGACCCGAAGGACCGAAACAGGGAGGTAGCCTGTATAATTTTATTACTCTGCAAAACCATCAAAATCACATAGCAATGGATGACTGCAATATATATAGGTATTGCACAGTCATATTCATACAACCAAGCTATTAAACAACTATAACAAAATATAGTTTCAACAAATAAACCATACAAATAAACAATATAACAAAATAAGATTTTACCTACGGTAAACACAACCAACTAATGTAAAATTACTTACACTAAGTTTTACCTAACATTCCCCCCCTTAATTTTACATTGCCTCAAGGGATGAGGAGAGGAACTCTCTGAACAACTCAAACTTTTCACGTGTAAGTGACTTTGTGAAGATATCTGCTCGTTGTTCAGCTGTTGGGCAAAACTAAAGCTGTATATTGTGTTTCAAGACATGTTCTCAGATGAAATGAACCTGTACCTCAATGTGCTTCGTTCTCTCATGAAACACTGGATTCTGAACAAGCTAGAAAACACCTTCATTGTCAACATACATGGTGGTAGGTTTCTCCTGTGGTACTCCAAGTCCTTCCAGTATGCAACGTAGCCATATCGCTTCACAGACAGCTTCTCCTGTAGAACGATACTCGGTTTCTATGGAAGAGCGAGAAACAAACTCACAAAATCAAACACATACTACTATTTTACTATACCGCCAAATATGTTGTCTTATATATGGATCTTGTGAAAGAAAAGTATTCGCTGGTGACACATTGTCTAGTCCATATTTTTGTGTTTGTTTCTATTATTTTATCTCTCACATTTGTCACTTCTACACATAGTTATGGTCAGGTCAAAAGGATCAATATCTGTCAGTATTCTCACATTTGTAGTCATTTATCTCTGGAAACCAGTGCCCAGGGTTCGATACTAGCGCCTAGACACTCGTGTAAAACCTGGGAACTCATGTCTCTTTTGTTTTTGCTCACATTTTTGAAATTTCTAGTTGGCATTTTCAGTTTTCATACTTCTATCCCAAGGTCCTAGTTTACATGTGGTGTCACTATTTTTGATATTCAAGCAAGAGATCCCTGTATAAACACAACATACATACCATTATAATAGGGGAAATTTTAAGGGTAAACGATTTGCTACATACTATTAAAGGGACTAAATTTTGGGGCTGATTACTCTGAATACACTGCATAGAAAGGGGATGTGTTGAATTACATCCCACACATCTGCATTATATCTATCTATATCCCACTATCTTGGCATCATTGGCGTGAGGGACACCTAGGAGCACTATTACACACATAATAATATATAACTACATGGATTATGAGATGCAGTGCAATGCTTGGTGTAGTGCCCACATTTTCTAGCTACAATTATCTTCTAAATCTATACTCATTTGTATGATTTGACATGGATTATGGAATATTTTTGACATTATGTTAGGTTATTTGATATTCATGGACATGTATGGTGATTTGGGTGCATAGCGCCAATTTATCTTTGATTAGTATGTTGGCACATTTCATTAGATATTGTGGATATTGACATATTGTTATGTTATTTGGGCCTAATTGATATATGATAGATGCATAGTTAGTCGCACGTATTGATTAATATAGTTTATTCAATTATTGATGAGAACACATGATAGCATTGATATATGTCATTTATATGAAATGCAATGGCTAACCGACGGTGAATTGGTGTGAAATTATGCATGTTTTCTTAATTACGACTCATTGTGGATGTTGTGATATCATAGATTACATGTTTAGACTTTGATCATTTACTGAGTCATTGATTTACACTTGTATTAGACATATGAGTTTAATGTGTGCACTGAGTGTGCAGGTGAAAGGACACAGGAGAACATGGGTTTCAGGGCGGCTACACAAATTGTGCACAAACGGCCCACGGGGCTAAGTTATAACCGTGTTAGATAAATGAGGTTGTAATGTTTGCTTGTATTATTTGGGCACCATGAGTGACCCTTATTTGTAATGTTGTATGTCTTTTAAAATTAATTTTGATTAGGTTGTTTATTTTGTTAAGTAAACTAGATTGGGGGACTTAAAGGTACCCACTTGCATTAAGTTTTGCATTTGTGTAAGTGTGTGTTAATTAAGGAGGTTTGGGTTCACATGAGAACCCTTGAGTGGGCCTCACATCATCTACACTTGTGCCCAAATGTGTCAAACCCTAAATTGGGCTATTTATGGCATTTTAAGTGACCCCTTTTAGTTTTGGGGGTTCACTTAGCATGAAAATAAGCCCTTGGACCCTACCTGTTAGGTAGGGGGCTTAATTTCAAGGCATAGAGGGATTTTTCCTACCATTTAGCCTCTCTTTTGTCACCATCCATGTAAGATTGATTGGAATGTGTGTGTGTTAAAAATTTGCACAAACTTGTCTTATTTTGTTTTTGGGTAATTTGGGAGAAGGGTGTTTAAAAGTGAGTTTATCTTTTCTCCATTTTATTTTGGGAATATTTGACTTGGAGGGAAGAGAGGGGTGACACATGTCACCCCATCATTGGTGAGGAAATTTATTTATTATTCTTCAAATACTCCCTCATGGGGGAGAAAGATGAATTTTTTTTTTGCTTTTGCTTGGTGCTTGGAGGATTTTTGAAGTTAGAGATTTTCTTGGACAAGGGATTGGGAAAAGCTTAAAGTTTTTGAGAGTTTGTGGAGGTAGGATCTTTGATCTCACTCTATGTTATCTTGTATGTTAGATATTAAATTTCTTATGGTTGAAATTTGTGTTTGTGTTGTATATTGATTGGGTATGTAATTATTATTTTCTCCATCTATCATATGGCTTGCTAGATTTTGGACTTCTATTGGGGAAGAGGGAGGAATTTTCCCTCTTAAATTTCATGGCTTGATGGGAAAGCCATGTTGGTTATTTTTAATCCCCTCATATGGTTTGAACCCCATTCCCCATCCTTGGTGAGGAAACCCAATTGAGAATCCTCCCAAGGAGGATTTTAGGAAAATGGGTGGATCAATAAGGAGGGATTGTTGTCTTGGAGGGATAAGTAGGTTTTGTGAATAATCTTGTAAGTGTGCATCCTATGTTTGGAGCACACTCTTTGTCACTTTTGGATGTCTCATCTACTCTTCCCTATTGTTGAGAATGAATATCATTTTATTCTCTTTTCTTTTGTTTGGTAAATGTTGTGTTTATTTAATGTAATAATTTGTCTTGTATGTGAATGTGTTTGTTGTTTATTTCTAACTTAATATTTTTCACATTTTTGATAGCTAGCTCTCTCTCCCATGGGCTTGGGGGAGGCTAGCATGTCTTACAACCTTTGGAAAGGTATGTAATGATGCTTATAGGTTGGGTGGTAAAAAAATCTATGGTCTCTTTGTGTTTGGAGACTATGTGGAAGACAAGTTAGAGACTAAAGATTGATGTTTGTTAGAGCATCTTTGGAGGCATTGTTTTGTTATGACTCTCTTCACTTTTGTAAAACATTTTGCTTCTTGATGAGCACAGGAACATTGTAATATTATGGATGTGAGATCCTTTGTAAGCTTTCCATTTGGGATGTATGTATAGTTTGTGGAAGCATGTGTCATTTCAAAGTTTCGTTTATCCCTCTCTTATATACAGTTGAAGGTTGTATGGAATGTGTAAATATTACTACTCTCCTTGAGAGGGAGAGTCTTGTTGTATTAAGGAGTTATGTTCTTCATTGTTTGTATTTTAAAATGTGTGTGTGTGTGTGTGTGTGTTGTAGTTTAAAATGTGGAATGGGGCAACTAGTATTCCTTTGTTGAAATTGAAGCATTCTTTCATGAAGTATTTATTTCTTCACCAAAGATCTTGTTTGTAATTTTAAGGACATCTCCTTGAATAGAAATTTACATACTTTTTGAGAATGATTTCTCCAATAAAAGTGTAAAAAATAAAAATGTTGAGATTCTTGGATGAAAGTGCATCTTGTTCTTGTTAATATTGGAAAAGTTTAAACTTACCTACTGTGTTTGAAAATAAATTTTGTTTGCAATAAGAAGTTGTTTTAATATATATATATATATATATATAAGGTGAACTCTTTACCTTTATTTCTTGATTCAAGTTATTTATTTATAACTTCAGAAATCTAGTTGTTGTTCTTAAGAAAAAAGGTCTTTTGAGTTGTGGATATGCAAGTGTATGATGCCTTGTTGTCTTATATTTAATTGAAATAAATACATTTGTAAATTATTGGAAGATACTCCATTTATTTGTGCAAACCAAGTCTCTTTTTACCTGGAAAAATATTTTGGCAATTTATATTAGAAACCACATACAAATAGATTTATAAATCAAAGCTAAGGCTAAATATTGAAGATTTCATATTCTAAAAATACCAAAAAAAGAGAAATGGATCATTTTGTGATGTTTTTTTACAATCAAATAAACCCGGTATATATTTGTATACTTACAAATAAAATCTATTATTTATAACTTGTTTTTTTTTAATATAGTGTACAACATAAATATACTAAAATATATATAATATAGTTATATTATATAATTTGACTATAATATATGCACACATAGTAATATATTACTTAATATATTATTATATTTTGGCTAATTTCTCTAATTTGAACTCCTTAAAAAAGTCTTTTTTTTCAGAATGAATCCATATTTTCTTTGAAGTGGGGTTTGGGAGCCACTACCTTTAGCCCCCTTGTTATTAACCCGAGACTCAAAGGTTGGGTGAAACCTATTAAGGAGTGTTTGAAACTAAACTTTGATGGGGCGTCCAATGGAAACCCTGGTCGTGCTAGCTGTGGCGGGGTTTTTTGTGATTCTGAAGGAATATTTATTCTTGGGTACCATCACAACTTGGGAAATCAAACTAATAACATTGTTGAGGCTGCTGGGATATTTTGGGGACTGTCTATAGCTCTTCAACATAATTTTGTCAATCTGGAGGTGGAAGGAGACTCCCTGAACATAATTAACAACATAAATGGGAAAGGTTCCATCTCTATTTCCAACCATAAATCTATTAATAGTATCAAGGAAGTTTCCCTTTCTTTTAATTTTATCACCTTTAAACATGTTTATAGGGAGGCTAATGTCGTGGCGGACTTATTTTCTAATATGGGGGTTAATGGTTTTGAGTTGAAACTTATGAAGGAGGTGGAAATTATCGACCCCAATGTGCGGGTACACTTATTAAAAGACATCAATGAACACGTATAAGGTCCTTTCATGGGGAGTGAATATCATCATGGTATTATGTCGTCAGATGAATGAGCATTTATCTTTCAATAATGAGAATATTGGGAAGGAATTCTACTCATGTTCTTGGAGAATTCTTATTGCCTCTCGGGACTGTAGAATTTTAACTTCTTGGTAGGCAAGTAATCTTCTAGTTTTCTGGATTTTGGGTATCTTCATGAAGGGTTTTTTGTTGTCCATCAAAATGGGAGGTGATCTTGTCAGAACTGAACTTGTTGACCTCGAAGGGGTCATGCCTAAAGCAATGGCTCTATTTGATAGCAAGGGTTTTACACCCTTTCTGAAAATTTTCAAAGGGCATTATGAAAATTTTAGCAAATATTTTGCGAGCACTTGGAAAGTGACCAAAAAAGGAGCGGTTGTTGAAATGAAGGGGATCAATATGGATATCTCAGTGGAATATGTGGCCGAATTAATGGGCATTGCTGTTATCAGGAGGGTGGTCTATAAACCTAAGAAGGAAGCCTCTGAAGAACTGAATCGTTTTCTCAAAGGTAATGAGAATCTCACTTCCCATTTTGTTGGTTACCTTTGAATGTATTTACCTAATCCCTATGATGAGGTGGCTCTCACCCTTATTCAATTTTTAACTCTGGAGGGACGTCACAAATGTATTTATGCTTACCACCTCCCTATGCTTAATCGTTTTTGGTGGAGCCATGATTTTAGTTTTCCCTACTTTCTGTTTCGCTCCCTGTGTGCCTCTATTTCACAGTTCAAAACAAAAAGAATCTTTGTCCCTCTCCATCAAGGATTTATCCTTTCCCTTGTGAAAAGAGTTTCTCTGGACATAGATAAAATTGGCTCCCTTACTTTAGATTTGGAAGCTTATGCAGATGACACTAGTTTGGAATCAAAGGAGGAGGATTCGAGTGATGATTTCGACTCTCAGGATGGGGACTTTGATGATGACCAGGATGAGGTAGATGTGGTGCCTGCCTAGAATCTTAAGGACTTGAAATCGAAGAAGGTCCCTTGTACTACGTCGAACACCAAGGGTGAGTCTAGTAAACAGGAAGTCGTGACCCCTCTTAATGCTCAGATGGGACAATAGTTCGAGGCTTTGGGACATGTGGGACCGGTAAAAGGGGAAAACCATTTGGCAAGGATGGCAGCAGATATTGTGGAACTCAAGGGTGACATGTGGCTCACTAAGATCTTGGTTCAATTTTTGTTCAATGACTGGCACAAGATGAAAGTGCAGGTGGAGGAAGTGGTCAGCAATGACCTAGGCGGAGAGATTGAGGTTTTAAAGGCCAACTTTGGTTTCATAACAAAATATTTGGATCATGTTCGGGCTATTATCCATAGCTACATGGAATGGAGTGTTTTCATCGTGAAATAGACTCTGCAGCACCTTCAGACGCTGGGGCAGCTCACCAATGCCTATTGTGTTGTGGATATCCAAGGAAGGAAGAGAAAGGTGACCCTTGATGGCCTTGACCTGGGATCCTTGGTGGTTAATATTGATGCTTTGGTGAAGGAATGGGATAAGGTGCTAGAGGGGCTTGAAAAAACCTACAAATGATCTACGGGTGTTTTTTTTAACTATTTTGGTTTCTGGCTATTACTTTCATCACTTCCATTAGTTTCTCTTTGTTTTTTGTTGCCGTTAGTTTCGATACTTTGGCTCCAGTGAGCTCTTATATCTATGAACTGTTATATTACTATTTTTTGATGTGGTAGTTATGTAATTATCTTCTCTCTTGGAGCAGTACTTGTGTACGGGGTAGGGCCCCCTCAACCCTTTTTTACCTCTTATAAAAAAAAATATAATATTTGAAATTATATTATATTATAATATTATATATATATATATATAATATGTTAATAAATATAATTAAAAAAGAGAGGTTATAATTAAAAAATGTAGTGAAGATTTATTTGTTTGAAAAAAAAAAACAAAAGGATGTGGGGAGGGGCCGAGCCCTCCCCCAAATTGTGACATTCCCACCCAACACTGTCCACCGCTTCCTTCCCCCACGCACCACTCCACATCCCCAACACCCAACCTCCTTCCGCGCAGATTTCCACCCCCCCTCTTCACAAACCCCTGCACACACCTCCATGTGGACCCTTCGCCCTCCCTTCCACCATGAAACCCACTTCAAAACCCTACATTTATTACATAGTCCTCCACCATTAAAACCATCTGCGATTTACTTCCTTGAGTTCTTCCAAATCGAGTTTCATATTATAATTTTTTAATATATATATATACCTACAGGTAGATTTACCTTCTTCAAACAAAAAGCTGGGTATTCAAATATACCCAACCAGAGAATATATCTAGTTAGGGTGATACAAAAAAATAAAAAATAAAAAATAAAGAAGTAGTTTGAGCAACCATGAATCCTTTGCTTCCATAGCTCCTCCTCAACTTGCACAAGAAAGAAACAAAATGAAATCAAATGGAAGAGAAAGGAAAGGGAAAGAAAAGATAAGGATGGATTAGGGAAAATTTAGGGCAAGTTTGAAATCAAAGGCCAAGATTAGAATGATCCTAGGGTCCACATTAAATCATACACAACTTTAAGTTATGGGATTTTGTGGTATTAGGAAATAAAATAAAAGAAGGGTGTGTGAGGATAAATTAATAAAAAAAGGGGGAAACTAATTAAATTAAAAGGGGTGTGTAGACTTTCTATTGTAACCCTATCAAACATTTAGTAGAAATAAATAATTAAAGCTAGAATTAGACAAGTAGTTAATTAATTGGGTAAATCAAATTAAAATAAAATAATTAATAATGGGAATAGGTTAAGCATAGCATTAGTATTTATTTTTTAAAAAAAAAATTACCTGAATTTTAACTACCTTTTTTATTGTTTTCCATGTCTCGAGGCGGGGCATTACACTTGGTCATAATCTCATCCTTCAGATGACCACCGAGGTCAGTATGACTTCTCATATTTTGCATTTTTTATTCTAATTTGATGTGTTCTTAATATTGTGTAGGTAACTAGGGTTTTTTTCTCAAATTATAGGTAGACTGGTGATTCAATTGTGACACATAGGTTATCAAAGGTGACAAATTTGAAACCCCAGCGACACAGGAAAAATAAGGTTGTGAGCATTTTTACAATATCCAACATCCAGGAGAGGTTTTGGGTGCCTCAGGCGCTAATGTGTTGATCTCTCCACTACTTTCAAAATTCACAGAGATAAATTCTGACATCCTTCATAGCCTAGTCATTAGTTTCTCCAGTTTGGTTATATTTTGGGATAAGAAAAAATGATTTAATTACTTTATCTCCTTCACTTTTTCATACAGTTGCAATATTAAATTTCTTAGTGTTTGTATGTCATTATATATTGTTGTAGTGACTCTGAAATCAGATTTAATATTTAGATTTTAATAAATCATTTTGGTGAACCCCTCTCTTAGAACCCCTTTCCCTAGGAACTGTAATTCCCTTGCTGTTAACAATAGATATTCCTTTCTTAGGTAAGATATGCATCATGAAAGTATCAACCCTATCTATGATGATGCTAGTGAGGTTGAACTTAGCACTCTTTATCGCAATGTTCAATTTGATGAAAATGTTCAAAGAATTCTCTATGTTAATTAGCACAAAGTTCCTACTATTTTTGACAACTCTACTTTAGAAATTTTTTCAAAAGACAAAATTTTCTAGATGCAATCCATGTTTTTATATAATCCGCAAGGTTATTCTACCTTCTTCCATTTCTCTTGTATACCTTGATGATGTTATTATTGATTATATGTTTGGT
Organism: Taxus chinensis; assembly: GCA_019776745.2. Taxonomy (NCBI): domain Eukaryota; kingdom Viridiplantae; phylum Streptophyta; class Pinopsida; order Cupressales; family Taxaceae; genus Taxus; species Taxus chinensis. The sequence continues at coordinate 554,648,781 of CM034155.1, forward strand.
CTTGATTGTGCTATTGTAGATAAAAATAATGTTGCTTCCAATGATGCAAATGTACATGTGCATGATGATGTTTCTAATGATAGTCAAGATGAATGTAAAACTTTATCTCGTGTTTCGTCTATTTTTACAAATGTTTCCAATGATTGCATAGATACATATTATGTTGATAATCTTCTTGATGACATACCTACATGTGAAACTTTTCCTGATAATGATACTGATTACATTTTTTTATCATGACCATGTTAGTGAGGATGTTACTTCTCTTAAGGTTGTTGAATGTGTTTTTTGCACTCCTCTTTCTTCTACTTCTGAGGTTTTTTCCAATATCATTCATGATGATTATCCTTCTTCTATTAATTCCTCTCCCATCTTTTCTTCCAATTTTATTCCTACCATTTCATTCGATATTCCATATTCTTCTCCTCCTATTCTACCTCTTTCTTCTTCTTCAGTAGTTATCGTTCATTACAATTCTACCACACCTTTTATTGTTTCTTCTAATGCTCTTATCAATGTTCCATGTTATTCTAATCCTCTTATTTAACATATATATATATATATATATAATTGCTAAAATATTAATTATGTAACAACAAAGATATAAATATTCAATAAAATATAGATTTGACCCCAGCAAGTAAGCTATAAAATATGATACCATAGTTGAAAATGAATGGATAAAATACTTAGTTGATTCACAAATAATCCTGAACAATGCCGAGATGAAGAACTAATGAAAAGGAGGAGGGAAGTGTCACACCTGAGCTCAAAAAATTATGCAACCACATGATTTATCTGGAATAGGGCGCCTGGATAAGGTCAAGGGTTCCTGGGGCGTTATAGACCTCCTCTGAGCACATGTGACCTCTCAAAACATCATAAAATTAATTTTTCAAGGTCACAAGATATTCACTAGTCATCAGCTTAAGTCACATGTATGCCACTATACTTCACCTAAAAAATGCAAGAAGAAAGATCACCTGCAAAACCCCAAAACATATCAAATCATAAAAAGAAAAATATGCAAGTGGGGATTCAGACTTTCCTCAAAGGTCACCTGACTGAGTGAACTTATGATTTGGGTGTTGCATTGCATTTCAGACTCCATGTAGTTTTGTGTGTGTGTGTATAGAATCGTGCCTGAGGTGGTTCTTGTGCTAGACACACTTGAATAGCGAGCAATAGCTAGATGTAGAAAATATAGATAGATGTGTGCATGGAAAAATGAACTTCCTCTCCTTGTGTGTATGAAAAAATAATATTCCCTTATCCCTTGTGTGGAGTTGGATGGATTCTTGAATTCTCTTGTAATGCTCTTGGATGCAACCTTAGGTGGTGATAGATAATGCTTAGTGCTTAGTCGTTGATAATGGTCACATAGCTTTGTATTTATATGATTCCCTTATTTGAATTTTTTAATTAACCACTGAAATGCTGACCCATATGAAATAAAGAGTCTGAAAAAATAGAAAGGACCCAAAACATGCGAGAAAAATACAAATAGGTTGGGACGCCCAGAGGGGACATAGGTGCCTGAAACTAGCGTCCTGGCTAGGTGATTGTGTCCAGACTTATAAAAACTAAAGTTTCAAATTTATATTGGGTAATAAGGTGTGTAACACAAAGAAGAAAACTAGAAAGAAAGAAAAGAGGCCAAATAAAGTGATCAACTAGTACTTTTCTTTCTTAGGAAACATATGAAAAGTGGTATGTGATCAACACCTAGAAATGTGCATAAAGTGTGTGATTTAGTGTCTACATTTTCCCCCACTTTATGTTGTTGAGTGAGTTCTCGATAATATAAAGTAAATAAGAGATGCATACTTGATAACCAAGTAGATTGATGGTGAAAGACATGCCAAGAGAGAAAAGGAAAAGTGTGGAGTGACAAAAAGTGAAGCATGGAAGCTAGACAAGAGGAAGTTAAAAATGATGATGACCCTAGTGAAATTGTATGAGTGTAACATGTTTTTACCTAATGTCTATGTTTCTTTATGATTGATGATGTGATTTATGCTTCCCATAAGGATGAACCTGCAAAAGAGAAGAGAAAACGAGTAGTCAAATGTTGTGTCTATGAAAAATCTGATCAAAACAAGTAAAAAATGTGTCAAATGTAAAAAGGAACATGTGCACATGATCCATGATGAGTGAAAAGTGTAGAAATGATCCAAAAAAAATTGTAGAAGAATGATTCTTTTGGGAGATCTCACGTCAAGAACATATTTTTTGGGCGATCTTACGCCAGTTGCGCTAAGTATGATTTTTTAAGGCGATCTCACGCTAAGTGTGGAATAAGTTTAGGGGGAAATGTCTAGTTTTATTTTCCAACCTTTGAGTACTTTCCGAAGTATAAACACCACTTTAGATGGTGTGTGTAAATCCAATCCAGTTTGATCCAACGTGAAAATATAAAACGTGTAATACATCCATGCAGAGTGTTGAAGGAATATGTTTTTCCTGTAAAATCCACTGTGAAAACTAATGTGAACTGTGTCAAACTTAGAAAAATTGTTTAACTGCTCCATGGTTATAGGTACCCACAAAGGGTCAGGGAACCCCTTGTGCTACTGTCTAGTGTTTGGAGCTAGTTTCTGTGTTGTGTTAAAGAACCAAGTCAAATTTTGGGCCATTTTTTTGAATGAAGACTGTCATGTACCAGTATTGAACTGTGACTATGAACTGTTGTATGGGGTGACTAATTCACCCGATGATGTCCCCCTCATTTATAGTGTATGGGACGTCGCAAGGAGAATGTGTCCTAAAAGAGGACCGACCACTAAGTTATGACTAATGCCTTGTAGGGGGAGCGAATGTACTTAGTAAAAATCAAGGGAAATGCAAGAAAAGTGAGTGAAAACAAGTGTTAGTAAGTAAAACATGCATGTAGAAGACAAAATGTAAGATATCACAGTAGTGCAAAAAAAATAGACTATGAAAAGTGGTTTCATACATGGGACATTACTCACAATGTCACAAAAAAATGAGGCCGAAGTGGAAAATATCATACATTAGGCACAAAAGACAAAGGGAAAAGCCCGTAAACAATGGAATATAATAACAAACAATGACAAGCAAGATATCAGACAACCATGGTAGCGAAGATTTCATGCAAAACAAGTGTTGCACATGAAGTACCTGTTAATATGTTAGAAAGATAGAAATTATGTCAAAACATGTATAATATGATATAATAATGTGCCAGTAATAATAGAAAATAGTATGAAATGAAAAAATAACACCTATAGTGTGTACAAAAGTGGATAGCCCAAGGAGCCACTATGGGAATGGTAAGAGGTACAATGCCAAGAATCCATGTTGCATGTAACGATATGTGTAAAGTATGTGATCAAAACTAGAAGACAAGTGAATGCACATGTGTATATAAAAAATATAATGACATACAATGTATACAGCTAACACAGTAAGTAGGATGTATCATGCGAGTATAAGTAAACAAGAATAATGTACAACAAAGATATGTAGTATGATGTGAGTTAGATGGATTGGAATGAAGAATAGATGTGATAGGATCTCCGTGCCCCCGTGAGTGAATGTGAATGAGTATGTATGATATGAGGTTCATTTATAAAATACCCCTTAGTAGTCAATAATGAACCATAGAACGAGAGTGTGTCATCAGGAAATGGTTTGAATTGTGTGCTCTAGAAAGATACGATTGATAGAGCGAAGAGTGTGGGTGAGTATGATGAGGTTCATTTGAGATTAATACCCTTAACAGTTGAGTATGAACCATGGAACTAGAACGCATCATTGGGTGATGACGATATCAATGTATCTAGATGTCCAAGAGGCATGTGAAAGACTAGATGCAAGGTACAGAGTGAACAAGTAGAAATGCAAGAAAATTGATAATACTAAAAGGGGGGAGAATACGCATGATTCCCCCAAGTGTATGATGATAAATGTGATCATGTAACATCGTCAAAGATATCATCATTAACATCATAAAAATAAAATGGAGATGCATCAGAGACCTGATAAACAATAGTATGTGGTTGATCAAGTAACGAGCCATTGCGGTGCAGATTATACACGCCCATTGCGTATTCTTCATTGGTGAAAGGTGTTGGTGGAATTCCATGTGCATACTAACAAATGATATTTTGTGAATATTTGAGAACTGAATCATTATAAATGAAAACATGGGGAATGAAATGTCGATATGATTAGGATCTAATGTGAGACCAATATAGTCGATCCATGATTGTCCAAGAGTAAGTGGTGCAATGCACAAATTGCGTGCAAAAAAGAATCATAAATGAAATACTCGTAGGACATAAGCATTAGTGTTGCAAACATATCTATGGTAGAGATGTTGAGAATGCAGTGGAGGTAAGATATCATCGAGTGTAAATCCAAGTTGATTCAATCCATCATGTTTGAAAATAGTTTTAGAGAAAGTAGGATCAAATGGAATGTGCGGCCAATAAGCATTATTAATGAAAAATGTGCATGTAAAAGGAGGCATCACGGATGCAGGTTGTTGATGAGGAGACAATGGGGGTGGTATGATATTCTATGTTTGGACATGCCCCTGATAAGGTGCCATAACATTAGTAGATGAAGGTTGTGATCCTGAAGTGGATGGAATAACATATAATGCAGAAATAGTTCCTTTGAGTGGACGTAAATTGGCTGGTTAGTCCATGGGTTTCGGATCAAGGGCCGGATGGCGACTAGCAAAAATTGGAATAGGTAATGCAGTTTTTGTATCTGGGTTGCAATAATGAAATGGGGTGCTATCAGTAGGAACTATATATTCAATGCCCTCATGTAATAATTTGACACAACGATGAACTATAGAAGTTATTGTTTGCATTTTAAGAATCCATGGCCTACCGAGTAAGAAATTATATGTGACTGAAAAATAAATGAAAAATGATAATGTAATAATTATTGTTGGCCCAAAATGATAGGAAAAACAATAGTGCTGAGGAATGTACGTGTAGTATTATCATATGCTCGAAGAGAAAAAAAATTGGGTTAAGATTAGCAACTGAAAGGCCTAAATCCTGAATGAATGATAACGAACAAAGGTTGAGCTTAGATCCATTTTAAACTAATTTTTTTTATTACCATATGTTTAAATACATATACGTATATAAAGAGGAGGATCATTTTTTTAAACAGAAATATTGTTGGCTATAGTAGAAGGAAAATTAAGATGATGCGAAAATGTATCCACAAATGTTTGATAAACTATGTTCAGATCAATATTAGTAAGGATGCGAAATAATTTTGGCGTAACACTCAGGATTGGCTAGCAAGAAATCATGAATATAAATAGCCATGATGATAAAAAATGAACAATGCAAGTATGAAGACCCAAAGAGTGTTCGAATGAGACGGGTTCACGAAAGGATTCAACAAATACGTAGAGATATAAGTGCTAAAGATTAATTATGTACAATGCAAATATAAATATGCAATAAAATACGGATTTGACCCAAGAAGTAAGCTAGAAATTATGAATCCCTAGTTTCAAATGAATGGAAATAATACATAGCTGATTTGTAAATAATCCCAGTCTGTCCCAAGCTAAAGAAATAATGAACAAGAGGAGGGAAGTGTCGCACCCGAGCTCATAAAATTGTGTGTGACTGCAAGATCTGTCTGAATTGGGGCACCTGGATAGGGTTAGGGCTTCTTGGGGTGATATAGACCTCATCTGGACGTATGTGTCTTCTCAGAACCTTAGAAACTAAATTTTCATAAGGTTGCAAGATGTTCATTGGTTGTCACATTATTCGCTTGTATTCCACTATAATTCATTTATTGTTCTCCTGAAACCTACAAGAAGAAAGCAGCACCTGCAAAACCCCAAAGACATTAAATCCTAAAATAAAAAGATGTAATATGGGGCAGTTAGAATGATCCCAGCAGTCTCTCAATTGAGTGCAATTATGATCTGGGTGTATGTACTACATTTTAGAATCCATGTATATTTGTGTGTTGTGTGTATAATTATGCCCTAAGTGTCTCTATTGCCAGACAAACTTGAATAGCGAAAATAACTAGATGTAGAAAACGTAGTATACATGTGTTCATGGAAACA